>CM059821.1:20580630-20889529 GCA_030444885.1 Citrus sp. QX-2021 | reverse complement strand
TTTTAAGATAAATGATTTTTTTAATTTAGTTAATTAAAAATTAAAACAATAGTCAAGGCAATCAATATTTTGATTGAGATTTTCAAATATTCTAAATCATAAATTAGGAAAAAAATTATATTAAATCTCAACTAATTTTAAATTAATTTTAAAAAAATTTATACTGAATTGAACTCTATATGGTTCAGGACGAGATCTCGAATCCCAATAAAAATTTGGATAATTCTACTAACTTAAAGGTAATATTCTAAATTATATAAATTAAAAAGTGGATAACTATGATTATTTTGAACGAATTGGGTAATAAAAAAAAATAAAAGAAGGCATTAAATTCAAAAGACAAGACAAGACACATGAGCTTGATAAATAAAAGGGCAATATTCACTAGCCACCTGTTTTTTATGTTTTTTAAAAAATTCAAAAGACTAGAATCCACCACACATCAAGGGAAAATGATCCTCTCCTAGGGATTGTCTTGCCATTGAGTACTATATTTATGATAGTACTCATTGTGTTGATCTTGAGATATGGAAAGAGAGGAAAACAAATACCAAAGTCCAAATGATACTAATATGCAACCAGTAGCAACTTGGAGAAAGTTTTCGTACCTAGAACTTTTTCGAGCTACAACGGATTTAATTAAAACAATCTAATCGACAGAGGAGGTTTTGATTCGATTTACAAGACACGAATTCAAGATGGGATGGAGGTTGTAGTGAAGGTTTTTAACTTGCAATATGGAGGAGCATTTAAGAATCTTAATGTTGAATGCAATATGATGAAAAGTATTCACCATCAAAACCTTATCAAAATCATTAGTAGTTGTTCAAATGATGATTTTAAGGCATTGGTATTAGAATACATGCCTCATGGAAATCTGGGTAAGTGTTTGTATACAAGCAACTACATTTTGGATATTTTTCAAAGATTAAACATAATGATAGATGTTGCATCAGTTGTGGTATATCTACACTTTGGTCATTCAGCACCTATAATTCATTGTGATTTAAAGTCGAGTAATGTTTTGCTAGACAATAATATGGTTGCTCATTTGAGTGATTTTGGCATGGCAAAGCTCTTACTCATAGAAGATCAATCATTGACTCAAACACAAACACTTGCCACCAACGAGTTTGTTCTACATTAATTTTTTTATTTCTTTAATAGTTTATGATATGTTATTTATTTTTACAATCTTCATTTGAGCATGTTATTGTTAATTATTTTATCTTACCATGTAATTGTTGAAATCCATAGAATATGGAAGAGAAGGATAGACATCCACAAATGGGGATGTTTACAGCTTTGGGATAATGATAATGGAAACATTCAGTGGGAAGAAACCCACAGATGAAATTTTTCATGGAAAAATGACATTAAAGCGTTGGGTTAATGATATGCTACCCAATTCAATTATGGAAGTTGTTGGTGCAAAATTGCTAAGTTCATGTCATTTGTCTTTAATTTCGCTATAGAGCGTTACTGTGGAATCACCAAAGCAGAGAATCAATGCAAAGGAAATTGTAACAAGACTCTTAAAAGCAGAGAATCAACTTGTTGCAATGAATACCGTGACTATAGAGAAAATATAAATAGATTGAACGTTAAAAACTATAGTCATGAATTTGATTTTAAGACTTACGGTTAACTTTCACATGAACTTGTTCATTGTTTAAAAAAATTTGTGTAATCATGTATAAGTCTCATTAATTTTATAATAGAAAATAATATTAAAATATAAAAAATATGAACTTACTAAATCAAAATTTTGATACTGGAGAGAACTCAAATTAGTTGCGATAGTAAATTGTGGTGGTAATATGATACTAATAACTTATGTATTAAAGTGTATGAAAAAATAAGACATAATTATCTTTTTGTTAAATTATTAATGTTATAACAGAAACTTTGAAAAATTGTGGTGGCTTATTTTAAGTTACTTTTGAAAAGTAAATCTCAACTTGTTTTTAAAAATTGTAGTAAAATAAAAAAAATTATGAAATAAATAATTTTTATAAAATTTATTAAATATTATTTTTATAAAGAATTATGAAATAAGAAATTTATTAAATTTCTACTTTAATCCCAAATGATACTTAAGTGTCCCACCATATTATGATTAGTCAAAGTCTTGCTGTCTTCACTTTCACTGACTTCTGTCTTCTCTTTCATTGACTTCACAACACGTAATTTCTGAGTTGGGTTGACTATTGACAAAAATGTTATAACCCATAAAGCACGCACAATTAACCGATGGGCCACTGATTTCTTCAGTCTAAAATTATATCGACAAAATTTAATTCAAGTTAAAAGATCAGAAACGAGTGCCCCTAACAAATACAATTCAAGCCGCGGAATTTTGTTGGACTTATCGGCACTTGTGAATCCTCGAATCATCAAACGAATAGCAAAAACATTTCAACGTTTGTTGTCACGTGGAGAGGAATCTTTTCTCGCTTTAATTTCTCTCCTCTATTTTCTGATTTTTCTCTTTTACGTGGAGAGAAATTTAGGTTTCATCATAAATACTTAGAAGCACTTGTGAGTGTCACTCCATCATAAATACTTAATTAGTCATTACCCGATTGTCTTCTGTTACATTGGCTTTGCAATTCATGACTTTTGAGTCGAGCTAAGGATCGACAAAAATGTTATAACCCATAAAGCACGCATAAACACTATTCAATGGGCAGCTAATTTATTCTTCTTGAAAGAGAATACGAAAAATACGAGAGAGAGAATGGGACCGTGCAATTAAATTTAAATTCCAAGTGGGCAGTCCTACTCTCACCATTGCTATCTATTATGTGTGTCAAATTTAAATTTGAAAATAGGAAAATCTCAGCACGTTTCTGTGATAACGTTACGGCACTGTTTCATCTAAGTTTTAATTCTCATGACCTCTTTTAATAGATAAGTCTTGGGTGTCAAAATTTTGAAACATTCAACTTTTATGATTTTTTATCAAGTAAATGCTTGTTTGCTTTTTGTATTTTGATTTAAATACTCATTTAATTTTTATATTTAAAAAAGTACTTCAATATACTATTATTATTAAATATATTATATTCTTATCTTTACCTTTATAATGCTACCCTATCAACAATATTCTTAATATTAATTAATTTATCAAAAAAATTTAATAGCAAGTTAACTAATTATTAATTACCAAATTAATCAATAAATATCAGTATGAAAGAAATAGTATTTTTTGTACTTTAACTAGAATTTGACAAATAACTATTTTTAAATAAATTATATCAACTAACTGAAAGTAATATTTAATATCATTGCAATAATCTTACTAATAATTGTATACAAAAATTTAAAATAATAACATAAAAATTTACATTAATTTTTATTTTTTTATGCTAATTTGATGAATAAAATTTTTTCATTAATAACTCCAAGATTGTTACTGTAAGGTATTATTATTAAAAAGAAAATATTAAAGGTTGGAACCTCGTATTTAATAAGAGAAGTATTTTTCAAAATATAAAAATTAAATAAACTCTTAAATTAAAATATAAGAACTAAACCATATTTTACAGTTTTTTTTATTATCAAATAACAGGGTAATCTTAAAAACCTAATAAACAAAGCTCTTGCCATTGAACAGCTTTTTCATTAAATCCAATGGCTGAATTCCAAAAGCGGAAAGTTTTGATTGGATCCACATAATAAGAAGAGAGGAAAATATCTAGTGATTCTGAGTGGACCCGTGACGAACATTTTTACCAGACGACCAATATTTTGATGAAAGTGACATCACCGGTTTGTATAATTTTTTTCACGAATAGTAAATTATCTCAAATTCAGAAAAAAAGATAGAAATATAAATTTTAACTTATCTAAAAATTTGAGTTTCTAGGAGCATTATATGTCCAGTTACTCTAATATGGAGAATAATTTTTTTTTTTTAGTGAGTAGAACTATTTTGCGATAAACCTATAGAAATCACATTTAAAAAGGATTTTTTTAAATAAAAAAACCACTCCTCTTCCTACATAATATAAGAATTTAACTTTGTAAATTTATCTATTTAAGTAAAGTAATAATCTTTTCTTGGATCTGCAAATATTAAAACTTAATATTATATCCTTTAACCATATTTGCTCCAAACTCACGAGATTACGAAATTCATCATTAGGAATTTGTATAAAAGTTATGAGGTTAGAAGTCTGATCATAGGAAATAATTTAATAGGATGATTATAAAGGGAAACAAAACTCACCACAATCATTAATTACGATTTACGATTATGAAATATCTAGTGTTTCTGAGTGTGGACCTGAAGGACTGGCTTAACGCAGCGGGTCCACATTAAATTATTGCAACTTTCGACAAGTTATGAGTATAGTCTTTTCACTCCTCTATTTTCTTTCTCGCTGCTTCTTCGAAATTTTGGTTTCATTATATATACTTGGAAGCAGTTATGAGTGTTCTTGCACTATTAATCCAAGTAAGCACACACTTACAATCTAAATGTTCTAGTCTCATGGAAAGAATTCCTTCTGCCCGGATGATGATCAGATTTCTCTTACTCCATTGCTTGATTCTTTCCTTCATCATTGCATCAGCCAACACTACAAGTGTTACCACAGACCAACAAGCCCTTCTTGCCCTGAAAGCTCATGTAACTGATGATCCAGCCAATTTCTTGGCTAAAAAATTAGAAAATGTTATCAGTAAATTTACGAAGATAATTATTATTACGATTTTTTTAATTCACATATACTCCTCAACCTAGCTATTTGTTATCAATTCTTTTGAGAAATTAAAATAAAAAATCATATTTAATAAATGTGATTTTATTGAGTCTTACTTGATTTCGTGGGTGTCAAGAGTGGAAACAGTATTGGGCTTCCATTTGGTCCTTTTGCACTTGGGCTTGCTTATTGGGCCATTTTACTGTTAACCATGCCGGTGATCTTCATATCGAACAATTGCCCCTTGTACTTTGTGCTTTGGTGCCAATGTGCAAAAGGACACGAACAAATAAAAATTTATCGTCAAGTTGAATTATTACAAGTGCTATCCTATCCACGAATAAGAAATATAATCATGCAGCAGCTTGCTTGTATAATAATTTGTTCATAGAGTTTTTGGGTATCGGCTGGAGTTAATTATGGAGGGTAAAAGTCCATTTAGTTCATATATTTTAAGATTAGTGTCCATTTAGTTCCTATATTTTTAAAAATACCTCGAAACATCCATGCCGTTAAAGTATTGATACCCCTACCGTTACTTTTCATTTTTTTAGCTTACTTTTACAATATTACCCTTTTATAATAATTGTTTTGGACATTAATAAAAAGAAAATAATTAAATTACTAATTTAACCCTAAAAAATAAAAAAAAATTATATTAATTTTTTTGCAAACACCGTTTGCACACTTGGTAGTTTGCATACAATTTTTGACAATTAAAAATTAATATAAATTTTTATTTTTTATTTTTAGGGTTAAATTGGTAATTTAATTATTTTATTTTTATTAATGTCCAAACAAAATTTTTTTATTAAAGGGTAATATTGTAAAAATAAGCCAAAAGAAATAAAAAGTAATGGTAATGGTATCAATACTTTAACGAAAGGGATGTTTGGAGGCATTTTTAAAATATAGGGACTAAATAGATACTAATCTTAAAATACAGGGACCAAATGAGCTTTTACCCAATTATGGATAAGCTTTTATCAGATTTAGAAGCCGGGCCTTTAGATATCGGTTCGTATTATAATTTTAAACTAAAGATGACTTGTTCAAACCCCAACACCAATGTGATTCATATATGTTGCTCACAAACTTATGATTAAAAATCAAATAAAAAAAGATATTTTAAGAAAAAAAAAATCTCTAGTCTCAATCCAAGTAAATATTTTTCCACGTGGAAGGCAGCAAAACAATATCTACAAGTACAACATGAGTCTCCAAGGATTAGGATTCTCTCTTCTTCTTTTTTTTTCTCTCTCCTAAACTCTCCTAGTTTTTCAAATCCAATAAAAAAAAAGTTGGCTTAATTGTAAATAAAATATAAAAAAACTGACTTGATTATCAACATTAAAATTTAAAACTCAATCTTAGCCACTCACTAAACTATGAGAGTTAAAAAAAAAGAAAAAAAAAGAACTAGGAATAGAAAATATCGTTGTTCCTTTTGAAGTCAAGGATCAATAGAGCAAACTTTTGAGAAATGTTAGCACTGATATAGCAGGGGCATTTAGATTTGAACAAACTTTGGTTTCTTGGGTGATTTTGAAGATGAAGAAGAAATAGGCTGCTGATCATTTTCGGAATCCTATAGTAGTAATTCAAAGCCAATGATCTTAATTAAAATTTTAAGAAACAACCATATTAATTAAAATGAGAGATATATATTAAGCTAAAACTAGGATAGTGGGAGCCGTTGATCTTTATACCTCTTCTTGATAATTGAAACACTAAGCCAAAATAACGCTTTAAAGAGCAAAATTTTAGAACCCAAAATTGTTGCATTTGCTCTAAAAGCCTCTCCGGTGACTTGAAGCAAATCCGTATTGATTATTAACCACTCTAGCGGGAAAAACTGTTACATTTTTTCTAGGCATGAAATGGTAGTTTTGTTTAACTCTAAAACATCTTGAGAGTTTTTGTTTATAGAGATGTTTGAATCTTCTTTCTGTACGAAATTTATGTGTAGTGCACTGATTTAAGTTTCTATATTATAGAGTTTGTGGAACTCTAAAATATTTATAATCTTCTTTCAAGTAGCATAAAAAGTGGTGTAGTGGTTGATCTTGATGGTACCCGCTTAGTAAAAGACTGCAAATACTATGGCCAATGTGCTTTTCATTGAATGAAGTGATGCTTTTGAAAAGCACTTCAATATTAGGTGAATGTTGAGTCCATATAAATATATATTATATTGACGGAGATACGGACTTATGTTGAGCTCAAATAAGTTGATTCGGTTTTCGGCGAAGACACCTCCTCGGAAATGTATACTTTCTGGAGTTTGAGGAGCTAATTAACGAACCGAACAATTGAAGAGGTTCCATACCTGCTATGACCATGCCAGAGGTCCCAACCTAACTCAAAGATGTCTTAGTTATGGGCATTAAATGTTTATTTTTAAAATTAATATAATTAAAAATTTTTATACTATTAATTATTTTGGGGTTATTCTAATATTCTCGTTGAGATTCTTCGTAATTTTTGTTAATATAATGAATATCTCATTGATTTAATAATTAACTTTTTAGTAGTGCATCTGTGCATGTCAGTAAATTCTAAATTAAGATAACTCAAAAGACATCTAGATTATAAGAGAGACCAACGAGGTTACTTTCTTAATTCACTTAGCAACCATATACTTAACTTGAAACTTGAAAGAAAAAATTGGGGTACCTTTTAGCATTTTTTCTCATTGTAAAACCATATGCATATTTTACTTTTACAAGCAAACAATCAAAATTGTTAGTGCAATGATTTGTCTGATAATACCCTTAAAATTGAATTATCCATAGAGTTACTTTTATTCAAATTGTTTTCAGGCTATAATAGTTAAATCATGATGGTCAATGATTTTAAGATTTATTATGAGTGAATTGAAGCAAAGGACACGTTAAAAAAAAATGTTGTAAATATATCACGATCGAATAAATCATGCTATAAAACATTAATGAAAGAAAACTAAGTTGAACAATTATTAATAAGTCGATCGATTGAATCAATTTTTTAATTTCAAATGGTAGCAATAAACAGAAGAAAGTCAAAAACTCAATGGCACGAGATGAATTCAAAGTAAAGTTGAAAAATATACATATATATAGCCTTAAGACAATAAATGGATTCAATGATACAAAATCTGGGATATTTAGTTAATTGCAAAATAGACCTACTTCATATGGTATTTTTAGAGATTATAGAAATTACATGAATATAACAAAACTTTTTTTTTACCCTAATCAATGTGAAATGGAATTAGTAGTGGGATCATCAACTTACATTTTCTGTCTAGACGCTGATTGAGATTGTAATGATGCAATTAAATTTATGGACTAAGATGGATGGAGATTTTATCAACAACAGAAAATGTGTCTGCGTTGTTAATGCGAAGCTGGAAAAAAATTAAAAAATTATTTTTTTCCTTTTTATTGTTTCCTATTGGGCTAGGTTTAATGATTTGAATATTACTGTGTTGCAAGTTTATTTGATTTGTTGTGATTTTTCTATAAAATAACTTAGAAGTTGGGTGTGCCATTTTACCATTTTTATATTACATCTCTATAAATATTAGGTGAAGAACAAAGTTCTTGCATACAATTTTTTTTAGAATTTTTTTTCCCACTCAAAGAAACATCCTGCATAATCTTTTTCTTACAGTAAATGGAGAAAGTCTCATTTAAACTAACTTTCTTGGTCGTCCTCATGATCGTTGCATTTGGTTAGTCAATGTCCCAAATATCTCTCTCTCTTTGTATATTTTTTTGCTAATTACTAACACATTTCGATTTTTATTTCATTTCTCTATAATCATGAATTATTGATCTCAATTTGCAGGCACCACAATCTTTGAGTTACCAAGTGCTGAAGCCTACACTGGAGGGTTACCAATTCGTTGCACCCAAGATTCTGATTGTGTGAGGAATTGTCCATCTAAAAATGGATTTTGTTGTAAAGATGAAAACAAACAAATCTGTTCTAAAGGTTTTTGTTTTTGTACCCCCACCTAAATCATTATAAGCTGTGATTTATGAGTGTATCACGAGTATAACAAGAAATAAAGTTCTATAACAACTATAATAATAATAAAAATTTAAGTTACAATAGAGGCACTTTCGCATTATTCCTTCATGTCAACAAATAAGTAGTTATTTTGAGGAGTAAATAGGAGACTCAAAAGTAATTTTGAGAAGTTTAAAACTAATTATGGTGTTTGGTGATTTTTTTTAAAAATTTTCTTAGGTGAAAATCACCTAATCCTACACTATATTTTTAGTAAAATTTAATATTGAAAAGTTTGATCTTTCATACGGTTCCACGTATAACCTCATATATATTATATAGACATAAAAATATCCTTTTTTAATTAGAAAATACAATCAATAAATTTATGAAAATAATAATAATAATTTTTTTTAAATTTGCACACACTTCTTGACCACATTTCTCAACCTAGCTATTTTGTTATCAATTTTTTTTGAAAGTAAAAGAAATAAAATTAATAAATGTGTTTTTAATAAGTCTTGCACTCTTGCTTGAGGAAGATTCCATTTGCTGTGTCTTGTGTGTCAAGAGTAGAAATAATATTGGGCTTCCATTTGGTCCTTTTTCTGTTGGGCTTGGTCATTGGGCCTTCTCATAGTTAATCATGCGGGTGATTTTCGTATCCAGCAATTGCCCCACGTCCTTCGTTGCTTCGGCACCAAGGTGCAAAAGCCAACGAACAAATGAAAAATCATCGTAATTATATATATATTGTTTGAAAAGTTAATTGGTTATCTTTTATTTAAAAGACTAGAATCCACCACACATTCACTAGCCACCTGTATTTTATGCTTTTTCAAAAATTTAAAAGACTAGAATCCACCACACATCAAGGGAAAATGATCCTCTCCTAGGGATTGTCTTGCCATTGAGTACTATATTTATGATAGTACTCATTGTGTTGATCTTGAGATATGAAAAGAGAGGAAAACGAATACCAAAGTCCAAATGATACTAATATGCCACCAGTAGCAACTTGGAGAAAGTTTTCGTACCTAGAACTTTTTCGAGCTACAACGGATTTAATTAAAACAATCTACTCGGCAAAGGAGGTTTTGGCTCTATTTACAAGACACGGATTCAAGATGGGATGGAGGTTGTAGTGAAGATTTTTAACTTGCAATATGGAGGAGCATTTAAGAACCTTAATGTTGAATGCAATATGATGAAAAGTATTCACCATCAAAACCTTATCAAAATCATTAGTAGTTGTTCAAATGATGATTTTAAGGCATTGGTATTAGAATACATGCCTCATGGAAATCTGGGTAAGTGTTTGTATACAAGCAACTACATTTTGGATATTTTTCAAAGATTAAACATAATGATAGATGTTGCATCAGCTGTGGTATATCTACACTTTGGTCATTCAACACCTATAATTCATTGTGATTTAAAGTCGAGTAATGTTTTGCTAGACAATAATATGGTTGCTCATTTGAGTGATTTTGGCATGGCAAAGCTCTTACTCAGAGAAGATTAATCATTGACTCAAACACAAACACTTGCCACCACCGAGTTTGTTCTACATTAATTTTTTTATTTCTTTAATACTTTATGATAAGTTATTTATTTTTACAATCTTCATTTGAGCATGCTATTGTTAATTATTTTATCTTACCATGTAATTGTTGAAATCCATAGAGTATGGAAGAGAAGGATAAGCATTCACAAATGGGGATGTTTGCAGCTTTGAGATAATGATAATGGAAACATTCAATGGGAAGAAACCCACAGATGAAATTTTTCATGGAAAAATGACATTAAAGCGTTGGGTTAATGATATGCTACCCAATTCAATTATGGAAGTTGTTGGTGCAAAATTGCTAAGTTCATGTCATTTATCTTCAATTTCGCTATAGAGCGTTACTGTGGAATCACCAAAGCAGAGAATCAATGCAAAGGAAATTATAACAAGACTCTTAAAAGCAGAGAATCAACTTGTTGCAATGAATACCGTGACTATAGAAAAAATATAAATAGATTGAACGTTAAAAGCTATAGTCATGAATTTGATTTTAAGACTTATGGTTAACTTTCACATGAACTTGTTTATTGTTTAAAAAAATTTGTGTAATCATGTATAAGTCTCATTAATTTTATGATAGAAAATAATATTAAAATATAAAAAATATGAACTTACTAAATCAAAATTTTGATACTGGAGAGAACTCAAATTAGTTGCGATAGTAAATTGTGGTGGTAATATGATACTAATAACTTATGTATTAAAGTGTATGAAAAAATAAGATATAATTATTTTTTTTGTTAAATTATTAATGTTATAACAGAAATTTTGAAAAATTGTGGTGGGTTATTTTAAGTTACTTTTGAAAAGTAAATCTCAACTTGTTTTTAAAAACTGTAGTAAAATAAAAAAAATTATGAAATAAATAATTCTTACAAAATTTATTAAATATTATTTTTATAAAGAATTATGAAATAAGAAATTTATTAAATTTCTACTTTAATCCCAAATGATACTTAAGTGTCCCACCATATTATGATTAGTCAATGTCTTGCTGTCTTCGCTTTCACTGACTTCTGTCTTCTCTGTCATTGACTTTGCAACACGTAATTTCTGAGTTGGGTTGACTATTGACAAAAATGTTATAACCCATAAAGCAGGCACAATTAACCGATGGGCCACTGATTTCTTCATCTTGGAAGATAATTTTTGCAGCGAGATCGACAAAAACTAATTCAAGTGGAGAGGAATCTATTCAAGCCCCGAAATTTTGTTGGACTTATCGGCACCTGTGAATCCTCGAAGCATCAAACGAAGAGCAAAAACATTTCAACGTTTGTTGTCACGTGGAGAGGAATCTTTTCTCGCTTTAATTTCTCTCCTCTATTTTCTGATTTTTCTCTTTCACGTGGAGAGAAATTTAGGTTTCATCATAAATACTTAGAAGCACTTGCGAGTGTCACTCCATCATAAATACTTAATTAGTCATTACCCGATTGTCTTCTTTTACATTGGCTTTGCAATTCATGACTTTTGAGTCGAGCTAAGGATCGACAAAAATGTTATAACCCATAAAGCACGCATAAACACTATTTAATGGACCGCTAATTTATTCTTCTTGAAAGAGAATACGAAAAATATGAGAGAGAGAATGGGACCGTGCAATTAAATTTAAATTCCAAGTGGGCAGTCCCACTCCCACCATAGCTATCTCTTATGTGTGTCAAATTTAAATTTGAAAATAGGGAAATCTCAAAGACGCCTACATGTGATAACGTTACTTATTAATCGTTTCATCTAAGTTTTAATTCTCATGACCTCTTTTAATAGATAAGTCTTGGGTGTCAAAATTTTGAAACATTCAACTGTATGATTTTTTATCGAGTAAATGCTTGTTTACTTTTTGTATTTTGATTTAAATACTCATTTAATTTTTATATTTTAAAAAGTACTTCAATATACTAGTATTATTAAATATATTATATTCTTATCGTTACCTTTATAATGCTACCCTATCAACAATATTCTTAATATTAATTAATTTATCAAAAAAATTTAATAGCAAGTTAACTAATTATTAATTACCAAATTAATCAATAAATATCAGTATGAAAGAAATAATATTTTTTGTACTTTAACTCGAACCTGACAAATTTTTTGTACTTTAACTAGAATATGACAAATAACTATTTTTAAATAAATTAATATCAACTAACTGAAAGTAATATATAATATCATTACAATAATCTTACTAATAATTGTATACAAAAATTTAATTTATCAAATTAATCCTAAAAGTAAAATAATAACATAAAAATTTCTTTAATTTTTATTTTTTTAAGGCTAATTTGATGAATTAAATTTTTTCATTAATATCTCCAAGATTGTTATTGTAAGGTATTACCATTAAAACGAAAATATTAAAGGCTGGAACCTAATATATTTAATAAGAGAAGTATTTTGAAGTATTTTTCAATATATAAAAATTAAATAAACTCCTAAATTAAAATATAAGAACTAAACCATATAAATAAAGCTCTTGCCATTGAACAACTTTTTCATTAAATCCGATGGCTGAATCCCAAAAGTTGAAAGTTTTGATTGGATCCACATAATAAGAAGAGAGTAAAATATCTAGTGATTCGGAGTGGACCTGAAGGAGTGACTTAATGCAACGCGTTCCCCGAAAATTATATTACACATCTGACAAATTAATCTGTATGTATGAATTAACTATTATGTTTTCAAAATTTTCGCAAATAAAAGTAATATAAACATTATGTTTTTTTTTTTTTTTTTGAAAACGAGTTTTCTTTCTTTTGCTCTTGCATTTGCTCTGTATTTCATCATCGTTCAATCTCAATCTCTTGCAAGTTTATTATTAGTTACGAAATTCTGTAGGATTGCATGCACATGACGCCTTTGTAAACATTTATTTTTTCTGGAGAAAATTTTAAAAATTTAGTTCTGTCATCATCCCTAATAAAAGTGAAATGAAAATAGTGCTAATTGTAACCCATAAAGCACACATAATTAACAGGCCACTAACTTCTTCTTCTTAAAAGAGAATTATATATTGCTCAAAAGAATTTCCATATTAGCCAATCATAGGTGATAAAAATTTCCAATTTCCACATGAGATATTCATAATTTGGAGGAAAAAAAAACCAATTCAAGTTAAAGATCAGAAATGAGTGTCCCTCACAAATACAATTGAAGCCACATATTTCTTCCTTTTTGGTTATATTTTTATTGGCACTTGTAAATCCTTGAATGATCATACCAATAGCAAAAACACTCAAACATCTATTGTTCCATTGAGAACTGTTAAATTCCTTCAATGAATATGAATACTTATATAAAAATAATAATCGGTTTCATTGTCTCTTCTTTCATTGACTTAGGCAATTTGTCGTTAACTTATGACATCCTCATTGACCCGTGAAGAACTTTATTACCCAACGCCAATACTTTGATGAAAGTGACACCACCGGTTTGTAAATTATCTCAAATTCAGAAAAAGCATATAGAAATATAATTTTTTTTCCTAGGAGCATTATATGTACTGTTACTATATATGGAGAATAATTTTTTTTTAATGAGTAGAACTATTTTGCGATAAATTAATAGGATGATTATAAAGGAAAACAAAACTTACTGCAATCATCCTAAGTGTCGACCTGAAGGACTTGCTTGACGCAGCGGGTCCGCATAAAATTGTTGCACCTTTCAACAAGTTATGAGCATAGTCTTTTCACTCTATTTTCTTTCTTGCTGCTTCTTCGAAATATCGGTTTCATTATATATACTTGGAAGCAGATATGAGTGTTCTTGCATTATCAATCCAATTAAGCACACACTTACAATCTAAATATTCTAGTCTCATGGAAAGAATTCCTTCTGCCCCGATGATGAACAGATTTCACTTACTCCATTGCTTGATTCTTTCCTTCATCATTGCATCAGCCAACACTACAAGCATTACCACAGACCAACAAGCCCTTCTTGCCCTGAAAGGTCATGTAACTGATGATCCAGCCAATTTCTTGGCTAGAAATTGGAACACAAGTAGCTCTGTCTGTAATTGGACGGGCGTCACTTGTGATGTCCGTACTCGTAGAGTCACAGCCTTGAATATGTCTGGGTTAGCTCTCACTGGCACTATCCCTTCTGAACTTGGGAATCTTTCGTCTCTTCAAACACTTAATCTCAGTTTTAATTGGTTTTCGGGTTCCATTCCCGCCTCTATCTTCAACATGTCTTCTTTACTTTCCATTGATTTTACAAACAATACACTATTTGGCGAACTCCCACCAAAATTTTGCGATCACCTTTCCAATTTGGAATCCCTATTTCTTAAAAGTAACATGTTTCATGGCAAGATACCATCTACTTTATCAAGCTGCAAACGGCTGCGAAAGATATCTTTATCGCTCAATGATTTTTCTGGGACCATACCAAAAGAAATTGGCAACGTGACAACGCTTATCGGGTTACATCTTCGAGGGAACAAACTCCAAGGTATGATCAATGAGTTTAATTAATTGATGAAAATTAATAATGTCTCACATTTATTAATCCTGTCAGCCTATAATTATTTAATTCTATTGAGTAAATTTTTTTTTATCTCTCTTCAGGCAAAAGCTTTTTTTATTTCATTTTTTTCTTCTTGAGTGCCGGTTAATAATAAGTTAAAATAGTTAACGCATATGTTACCCATGGATTTTAGGAGAAATTCCAGAGGAGCTCGGGAATCTTGCAGAATTAGAGGAGTTATGGCTACAAAATAATTTCTTAACTGGAATCATTCCTTCATCAATCTTCAATCTTTCTTCTCTATCGAATTTGGATTTGTCAGTTAATAACTTGACAGGTAGTTTTGGCTAATAATATGCATTTGTGACATCAACATAAAATATTTGACATGAAATCACTGTTTATCTTTATATAATTGGTTATACCATCGCTAACAAATGATTTCTTAAGAGGCATCATTCCTTCTCAACTTGGGAAACCATCTTCACTTCAAACACTTTATCTTAGCTATAAATCCCTCTCCGGTCCAATCCCTTCCTTTATGTCATTTAAGTCTTCTTTACTAGAAAATATTCATTTTGAATATAAAGATATTATTTGCTGAACTCCCAGGTGAACTCCTTGCAAATATTTGCAGCAACCTTCCTCTTTTGCAAATCCTGTTTCTAGACGAAAACAACTTTGACGGCAAAATCCCATCGACTTTATTAAGGTGCAAACATCTACAAACATTGTCTTTGTCGAGCAATGACTTCTCGGAAGACATACCAAAAGAAATCGGCAATTTGACCAAGCTTAAGTATTTACATCTTGACCAAAACAGACTCCAAGGTATGTGTGATTTATATTTATGTCATTCTTTTAGTTATCACTCCGAGTATTTTACCTGGACCACTGTGCTCTCGTTCTTAGGATAGCAGGAAGGTTGATAGAAAAATTAAAAAATGTTTATTTGCTCGAAAATCAATTTTGTTTAAGCATTTTAATTGGAAACCTTATAATAAAGTTGACAGTAACTTTGAACCTCTTTGTTAGTATTTAAGCAGAGAATTATAATAGATAAAGGGATTTCAATCCTCTCCTATTCTAATCATTCTTAAATTTTTTATAAGATCATGACACATGTTGTTTATGCCTTTCTAAGTCTATGATTTAATTATTTTTTACTTTCCATATTAAAATTAAAACACATCGTTTCATTGCGTAATTAAAAATCTAAGACTAACGGCTCTAAAATTAACGAACGTCTAACAAGCACAAACCTTCTATTTCTTTTACTTTGTTAGTTTTTCTCTTTCTCTTTTCTATTGCATTTTCTTCTATTTTGTGGTCACTCAACAACTATTGATAATCTATCAAGCAGATTAGATGTTTTTCTTTACTTTCTTTTTTTGTTCTTTTCTTTAATTGTCTTTCTAGGGTCCAAAATCAGATGGAGAATTTGAAAGATGGAACAATATATATAAGTGTGAAAAGTTAAATTATTTTCAGAGATTGCAAATAGAAATTGTGTTCAATTGATATTGTCTACTTCATCTATCAATTGTTATTGCAGAATACCAATGACAATAACATCCAGTTTTAATCTAATTCCAAGACATAAATTCGTAAAAGAATTAAGAATTAATTTGCAATGTTTCTTCTTTGCTCATGTTTATGGCAAAAGTTTAAAAGTTAGTGATATAATAAGTAGTAGAGAAGAAGAAGTCAGAAACAAGCAACAATTTGTGATAATGGCGGTTAAGTTCGGACGTTTATTTAGGCATGAAAGCAAGCGTTTTGATTTTGAAAAGGAAAGTCTAAACTAGATTAAATCCTAGCCTTGGAGCATGTTTGGTTCTGCTTATCTCGTCATTTGACAAAAACTTTATTTATTTATGTTTTCATAAATTGATTTTTTATCTCTTTTCAGGCAAAAACGTTTTTTAGTTCCTTTTTTTCTTCTTGAGTGTCGGTTAATAAGTTAAAATATTTAACGCATATGTTACTCATGGATTTTAGGAGAAATTCCAGAGGAGCTCGGGAATCTTGCTGAATTAAAGGAGTTATGGCTACAAAATAATTTCTTAACTGGAACCATTCCTTCATAAATCTTCAATCTTTCTTCTCTATCGAATTTGGATTTGTCAGTTAATAACTTGACAGGTAGTCTTTTCTAATAATATGCATTTGTGACATCAACATAAAATATTTGACATGAAATCACTGTTTATCTTTATATAATTGGTTATGCCATCGCTAACAAATGATTTCTTAAGAGGCATCATTCCTTCTCAACTTGGGAAACCATCTTCACTTCAAACACTTTATCTTAGCTATAAATCCCTCTCCGGTCCAATCCCTTCCTTTATGTTATTTAAGTCTTTTTTACTAGAAAATATTCATTTTGAATATAAAGATATTATTTGGTGAACTCCCAGGTGAACTCCCGGCAAATATTTGCAACAACCTTCCTTTTCTGGAACTCCTCTTTCTAGACGAAAACAACTTTGGGAGCAAAATCCAATCGACTTTATCAAGGTGCAAACATCTACGAACATTATCTTTGTCGATCAATGACTTCTCGGGAGACATACCAAAAGAAATCGGCAATTTGACCAAGCTTAAGTATTTATATCTTGACCAAAACAAACTCCACGGTATGTATGATTTATATTTACGTAATTTTTTTAGTTATCACTCCGAGTGTCTTACCTGGACCACTGTGCGCTCGTTCCTAGAATAGCATGTGTTTGTTTGCAAAATCAATTTTGTTTAAGCATTTTAATTGGAACCCTTATAATAAATGTTGACGGTAACTTTGAATAAGCAGAGAATTATAATAGACAAAGGGATTTGGATCCTCTCATATTCTAATCTTTCTTAAATTTTGTATAAGATAATGACACGTGTTGTTTATGCCTTTCTTAGTCTATGATTTAAATTATTTTAGACTTTCCTTATTAAAATTAAAACACATCGTTTCATTGCCTAATTAAAAATCTAAGACTAACAGCTCTAAGATTAACGAACGTCTAACAAGCATAAACCTTCTATTTCTTTCACTTTGTTAGTTTTTCTCTTTCTCTTTTCTATTGCATTTTCTTCTATTTTGTGATCACTCAACAAATTATGATAATCTATCAAGCAGATTAGATGTTTTTCTTTACTTTCTTTTTTTGTTTTTAATAAGTTAAAATAGTTAAAGCATATGTTACTGATGGATTTTAGGAGAAATTCCAGAGGAGCTTGGGAATCTTGCAGAATTAGAGATGTTATGGCTACAAAATAATTTCTTAACTGGAGCGGTTCCTTCATCAATCTTCAATCTTTCTTCTCTATCGAGTTTGAAGTTGTCATATAATAACTTGATAGGTAGTCTTTGCTAATAATATGCATTTGTGACATCAACATAAAATATTTGACATGAAATCACTGCTTATCTTTATATAATTGGAGATGTCATCGCTAACAAATGATTTCTTAGTAGGCATCATTCCTTCTCAAGTTGGGAATCCATCTTCACTTCAAACACTTAAGCTTAGCTCTAATCGGCTCTCCGGTCCAATCCCTTCCTTCATCTTACGTAAGCCTTCTTTACGAGACAACATTCGTTTGGAATATAATATATTATTTGGTGAACTCCCAGGTGAACTCCCGGCAAATATTTGCGACAACCATCCTTTTCTTGAAATCCTGTTTCTAGACGAAAACAACTTTGACGGCAAAATCCCATCGACTTTATCAAGGTGCAAATATCTACAAACTTTATCTTTGTTGATCAATGACTTCTCGGGAGACATACCAAAAGAAATCGGCAATTTGACCAAGCTTAAGTATTTATATCTTGACCCAAACAAACTCCAAGGTATGTATGATTTATATTTATGTCATATTTTTAGTTATCACTCCGAGTATTTTACTTGGACCACTATGCACTCGTTCCTAGAATAGCAAGTGTTTATTTGTCTTTAATTTGGCTATAAAGTGTACTGTAGAATCACCAGAGGAGAGAATCAATGCAAAAGAAATTGTAACAAGACTCTTAAAAATTAGAGACTCATTGCTTAAAAATGTTAAGGGGTAGACGCATGTGACACTCAAATTTATTTTCTTTTCTTTCACTGGTAATGATTTGTAATCTTTGCAATGAATACCTCCAATAATTGTGTGTATGGTATTGTCTAACTTTTAATTTGTGCCAATGCTAGGTCTGCTTTCCTTGGTTGTTGTGCTGGCTCGTGATCCTGCATTCTCTCACTTTCAAATATTCGTTCTAAATTAGCTATGATTCGGAAGGGAACGGATTTGACACTTGGTTAGTTTGCTGCATCTTATTCAATTTCTAAGGTGATTTGTTATTGTGCAATTTGAGACCCTTTAAGTTTCCATAGAGATTTCTGCCATTTGTTTTGGTTTAATTATATTTATATTTTTTCTATAGGGAAAATCTGGACTTTCATTCGGTATAATCAGGTTAGTGTAATTTAATTATTGTTCTTTTGCTCCATGTGTGGAAATTTATGAATATTTTGTAGGATTTAGAAGGATTGAAAACTTCAGTGCATTTAGTTTTATACCCATCAGTTTATGCATATATTGCATTTTATGAAAACCAAAGCTGGCAGATTGAGAAATGGACCTTATTATATATATGTCAAATGACCTAAATACTTTGCTCAAAACTAGGAAAGCTATTTACAGTTCCTTTAAAGTGATATTCTTACTTGCGCATAAAATTAGAAAAGAACATATTCATTGCTAGGTCTAATTTTTTCTCTTGATATACTAATTTTTTCTTGTTTGTTTGTTTTGAGCTCCGCACTCATTGTTCGGAATACTAAAGATGGGTACTCACAAAATTGGTAAAGATTTATCCATTCAGCTTCTTTTTCTTTTATTGTTAATTTTTTGACCAATCTTATTTCAAATGTGTTGATATTCATTATATTACTTTTAATTTTTTTTTTGCTGTTTTTCAGAAACTTTTATTGATGTTTCTAGAGACTCACCATCATATACTGTTGCTTGATGATTTAACGCTATATATTGATGCTATATAATCACCAGCTTTTATTTTTAATAGAAACAGTTAGCAATTTTTTGGGTTATTTGTTGATCGGAGGTTGTATGTTTCAATTATGTAGTGCTATAGATTGGAAGTTTGGAGTTGAGCTATTCGTTAATTTTGGGTAGGCTTTTTGGTAAAAAACACCTCAAATTTTAAATAATCTCTTATGACTTTGTTTAATGGAAGTGTGATTGATTATCATTTTTTTTTTAATTTTGGGTAGGCTTTTTGGTAATGTCAAGGCCGAGGTTAATACCTGCGAAGGTGACAGAAAGCTTTATTAAGAGGCTAGTAAGTTAAAGCTTGTGATTTAGGTAGGTAACTTCGTGCGATTGATGTTTTGTTATTTCAAAATTGAAAAGTAAGGTTGTTGTTGGTTTTACATGCCTAATTTTGCCAGAAAATTGATTATTGAACTGAAAAGATGATAAAGAGTTTATTGATTCTGCAGAAAATTTAAAGATTGTTGGACTATTATCATAACTTTGATTGTTTCGAAATATGACTAAATGACACTTGATTTGCTTCAAATTTTGAGTATTGTATCTTTGGAGTCTGGACATTTTGGAATGAATTGAACTAATAGTTGATTTATAATGGATTCATCAAATTGGTCAGTTGCTGTTGGAATTTATCAGAAACTGTGTATGTACCATGTTTGGTGTTATAAACGAATAATCTAATGGCGTCGAAATGAGCCAAAATTTTGAGATATTAAACTTCAATATGTCTATTTAAAATGTGGAAAGTTCCATGGTAATTGAATTCCTTTTATTTTTTTTTATTTTTCAAACTCTACAGCTTTAGCCGCAAACCCCTTGACAGAACTGTTCACTTGTGTTTGATCTTATGAAACATTAGCTTAATGATATCAGAGAGTTATATGTGTAATAATGTTCTGGGAATTAGCTTAGTATTTTGAATTTTAATAAATCACCAAAGCTCAGCTGTTTTTGTGTGAATTAAAAAGGCATTTTTGATTTTTTTAGTTCAATCCTGTGAGGACCTATTATAGAGTTGTCCAAATGGCTTGAAAATTTTATAAGTTGTGCGTTTATGTGTCTAATAATATTCTGGAAGTTTTCATAATATTCTAAATAGTAATGAATTTTTAAAGAAAATCAGAAGCTTAGGTTGTTGGTGTTTCCCGTCAATAAACCAGTTTTCTGTAACTCTCTATTGGGTCATAGAAATAGTAATACATGTAACTAATTTGAGCTAAAATGTTGTATTCTAGGTGCTTTACATGTCTAGATTATATCTACAAATTTGTATAGTAATTGAACCAACCTAAAAATCTAAAGGGATTATTGAACAATGCCTGTCCTTGTTACGTGGTCTAAAATAATGCCAAAGGTTTCTACAGATTTCCATGAATTTTATTTGGACATCATTTGTTATTTGATCATTGAAATTATAGACTTTGAAGTTTGGTCTTATAGATCAGAGATTGGCATTGTTTTGGCTTGATTGCAAACTTATTGGATTCTTGAGATTGACTCTTATGTGTTTAAATGTCAATTTTCTTTTGGAATCTTTGAGCATGTTTTCATGGCCTCTTGGATAAATGAGATGTGATGAGAATCAATATGCTTAAAAGTGTATGAGCTAATAGCTCATGCCTTGCTTTTTTCAAGTATTTTGTCAATGGAGATGCTGGAAGTAGTTTGTGTGCTATGCTTAGACAATGCTTTGGAGTTTCATAAGTTTTAGCTCACTTTTTGGATGGGGTCTGACACTGGTCGACACCTTTTTTGTAATGGTAATGGTGAGGGCAAAATTGTCACCATAGTCATATGGTGACGAAAATTAATTTATGTACGGCGTGCACCTGCCAACTCTCTTCTTTATGCATTTCTTTTTTTTCTTTTTCTTTTTCTTTTTTGTAATTACAAAGTTTTAGATGCCTTTGTTTATGGGTTTCATTTACAAGCTTTGATGAAATTAATCTAAAACAATTTAAGTGCTGTATGTATTATTTGATTTTTAAAATAAAAAATTTACAAATTACCAATTGCACTGAAAAAAATTAAAGTCATTTGGTAATTTAAAATTGTCACCATAGTCATTTTGGTTTGAAAATTAAACAAATTACAAAATAATGAAACAAATAATAATTAAAATGATAAATTATTAGTTGGAGTAATAATGATCACTTAAATTATCAAATAATTTTAACACGAAGGCAACATTTTCATTTTTTTTCTTAATAGATAGGGCTTAATTAAACTTAATTAATAATAAAAAAGAATATGAAACAAATAATTTTGATTATAAATTATCACTTGAAATGTCAAGAAATTTTGAAATGCAACATGATATTTATACACGTGTTAGACGGTGTGATACATGAAATCTCAACGTCAAACATGTGTTGTACTAGTTAACCGCTTCATCTATTGTGAAATAAGCTGAGTAACTGTTTCACACTTAGTTGTTTCTGGAGTGGAAGCGGCTAACTGCTTAATTATTTGCTTAACAATCCGGCTAACTATTTCATTGTTAGCTATTTTCTTGAATGCAAGCAGTTAACCACTTGATTCCTTGTTAAAGCAGTTGGTTAACCATTTCATTGTTGAGTGTTTTTGGAGTGGAAGCAATAAACCACTTAATTCTTCGTTAAATCAGTTGGCTAACCGTTTCATTGTTGGGTGTCTCTGGAGTGGAAGCGGTTAACTGCTAGATTCATTGTTAAATAAGTAGGCTAGTTGACTTCGCGATTATATGCACTGTTACTTTGTCTTCCTCACCCATTTTCAATTTTTGTCTTTATTCCGGACATGTAACAATTTAAGTGAAACGTGCAATAAGTGCGTTCAAACATATAACATGAAATTTACATGTAAAAAGGTCATGTAAAACATGCAACTTCTAAGGTCAAACATGTAACAGATGAGGTTGAACATGAGAACCACATCAACATGCAAAAATTCACTTGAAAGACACAACGACGGAGGTCAAACATGTAACACGAACGTGAAACATGAAACCGGGGGGGGGGGGATTTTCATTTTTTGGCTTTATTCAAGATATGCAACAATCCGAGTGAAACATACAAGTGAGGTCAAACATGCAACATGAAATTTACATGTAAAAAAGGTAATGTAAAACATGTAACATATGAGGTCAAAGATGCAACAGATGAGGTTAAACATGAGAATGACGTCAACATGCAACAGTTCACATGAAACATGCAACAACGGAGATCAAACATGTAACATGGACGTGAAACATGAAACATGAAACATGAAACAAGCGAGAAAATTTTCATTTTCTAACTTTATTCAAGACATGCGAAAATCCATGTGAAACATGCAACAAGTGAGGTCAAACATGCAATATGAAATTTACATGTAAAAAGGTCAGGCTCATCTAATAGCCTATTTGAGGTTAGGACCTCTACCTTGTATTTTACGTTCTGTGACTTTCTAATAAATATTTTCTTTGTTATTTTTTCATTCACTGTTAGAGTGCAATTTATGCACTAGTTTTGCATTGTTTACTTCCTTTAATATCGATGTTTTGCACTTAATAATAGTGATTTACTTGTGTTTTATTTCTGTAGGTGCAATTCTATTGATTGGTGCTAAAATTGAGCTTCAGAAGAACTTTGTTGATAAGGCGTGGGGGCGTGCTGTCAACTACGGACCTGCAGTTTTTAGTTTAACGTGTTTTGTCTTTTTGGTTATTTTTGTAATTACGAATTTAATATTTAGATAATATTTTAGATATTAGTATTTTATTTTAAAAAGAACTCTAGAGGAGAAGAGAGAGAAGAGAATTGAAGGGAGGAATCTATTGTGAAAGAGAAAGAAAGAAAAGAAACCCTAGATCTAAATTTTTCTCTTCTCTCTATAAAAAACTAAACCTATTATTCTGGTTGAAGGTTAATGAAGCTTTGATTCATCACTACTGTGAGATCTTTCTTATGCTTTAATTGTTTTATTGCTTTTTGGGTATTTGTTTATTCTCTGAATTATTGTCATGATTATGTTTGTTAATTAGATAATTGGCCACTATTTAATTATCAACTTAATCTATTGTCAATTAAAAGATTCATCGTATGAATATTTTAATGTTTGTGACAAATAGCATAGCAGTGCGTTGTGTTATGAGAATAAACAATCTAATTTAAATGAACCATCGTATGCGTTTGTTGATTAGGATTCGGGTCTCTCTGGTTTTTCAGGCTGTCAATTGATTAAATCCTATGATCATATCTAGGGTTGTCTATTGATTAGGGAAATAACCAACAGTCGTACCTTGGTTATCGACTAGTTAAGGAGAGATTGGCTATTAGAGGGTCTCAGTAGCTATAACTGGTCTATTCATAAGTAATAATGATTTATAATTGAATTAATGATCAGTAGTCGAATCAAGCTGAGTTAATTCCTTCAACCAGAGCTTTCCCCAATTTGAATTACAATTTTGAAATTGCATTCTTGTTATTTTAATTTGATTTTTATTATTGTCAACAATCCCCCCATTTTGCATTTTACATTTTAAAAGGATTTAAATAATTACCGATCTCTGTGGACACGACCCTGCTTAATCACTATACACAATTTATTTAGAGTAGATATTTATTTTTACTGGCTTCGACAACCATCAAATTTTGGCGCTGTTGCCGGGGATTGGTGTCGTTTATTTAATCCTTTTTACGTTTTACTTGGTGTATGGTTCGTTTTTCTCGTACAGGTACACTTTCGTTTGATCCTGAAATTGAGAAGACAGCTCGCCAGCTGAGACAGCAGATGAAGTGAGCTAAGCAACGATCCTCTTCGCCTTTGCTTTCTAAAACAGATACGGTACCTGATTTGGTTGAATCATCTAGCGATTCAGAAGAACAGGTGATGGATAGAGTTGCACCTGTAGAAAGAACTCTTAGAGAGTTAGCTGAACCATACTTGAATCAGCAACCACTCTACATTCAATATGTAGACTTGGAGGTAAATTTTGAATTAAACTCTGGTTTTATTCATTTATTACCCAAGTTTCATGGTTTTGCAAGTGAAGATCCTCATAAACATCTCAAGGAGTTTCATGTTGTGTGTTCAAGTATGAGGCCACAAGGCGTGACTGAAGAGCAGATTAAGCTGCGTGCTTTTCCTTTCTCTTTAGATGGGCTAGCTAAAGATTGGTTGTACTACTTGCCTTCTGGATCGATTACAACGTGGAATGGTTTGAAGAAGCAGTTCCTCGAGAAGTACTTTCCTGCTTCAAGAGCTTCCAACATCAGAAAAGACATTTGTGGGATCAGACAACTTCCTGGGGAGACTTTGTATGAGTATTAGGAGCGATTCAAACAATTGTGTGCCAGCTGTCCTCAGCATCAGATTTCTGATGAACTTCTTATTCAATATTTTTACGAAGGATTGTCATTGATGGATATGAGTATGATAGATGCTGCTAGTGGAGGTGTGTTGGTGAACAAAACCCCTACTCAAGCAAGAGAGTTGATCTCAAATATGGCTGCCAATGCACAACAATTTGGCAGCAAGCAAGATCCCACTTTAAGGAAGGTGAATGAGGTAAATATTTCTTCTATTGAACAATGTTTAGATAAACTTACTTCTCTTGTGGAAAAGTTTATTGTAGGTAATGTGCAACAGGTGAAGACTTGTGGTATTTGTTTCAATATGGATCATTCAACTGATATGTGTCCAACACTTCAAGAAGAACCCGTTGAACAAGCCAATACAATTGGAGGATTTTCAGGCATACCTCAGAGGAGGTATGACCCTTATGCACAAACATACAATCCGGGATGGAAGGATCATCCCAACTTCAGCTATGGAGTTAGGCTGTCAGGATTCCCACAACAATACACACCAAGACAACCAACCCCTCCACAGTCAAACTCCAAGTCAGGTATATCTCTTGAAGAAATTGTTAAATCACTTGCGACTAACATTCAACAATTTCAGCAGGCAATTACAATAAGCATTCCGAATTTGGAGAACTAAATGAGTCAATTGGCGACTACAGTGAGCCGCCTGGAGTCCCAAGTATCAGGGAGATTGCCTTCACAATCTGAGGTGAATTCAAAGCAAAATGTTAGTGCTGTCATCCTTAGAAGTGGGAAGGAGTTGCAAGAGCCTAGTAAGAAAGTGACAAAGCATGTAGAAGATGAGCTTGAGAAGAATGAATTGATGCCTAAATCTCAAGATGCACAACCCACCAGAGCGAAACCCCTACCTATGGTGATACCTCCTCCTTTTCCAAGCCGGTTTGCAAAATCTAAGAAGGAGGAACAAGAGAAAGACATCCTTGAGACATTTCGCAAGGTTGAGGTAAATATTCTCTTATTAGATGCTATAAAACAAATACTCGATATGCTAAATTTCTTAAGGAACTGTGCACCTCTAAGAGAAAATTAAGAGGAGATGAAAGAGTTCACATGGGGGAGAATGTTTCAGCAGTTCTCCAAAAGAAACTACCTCTTAAGTGCAAGGATCCAAGTATGTTTACTATCCCTTGCAAAATTGGTAGTGTTAGAGTTGAGAAGGCTATATTAGATTTAGGAGCTTCTATTAATGTCATGCCTCGTTCCATTTATTCATTTTTGAATGTTGGTCCATTAAAAGAAACTGGCGTGATAATTCAACTAACTGATAGGTCTAATGCATATCCTGATGGGGTATTAGAAGATGTCTTAGTACAAGTTAATGAGTTGGTTTTTCCCGCTGATTTTTATGTACTTGATATGGAGGAGATAACTTCTTTAAGTCTGTCCCAATTTTGCCAGGAAGACATTTTCTTAAGACTACTAGGACTAAAATGGATGTACATAAAGGGACTATCACTATGGAGTTTGATGGAGAGGTTATAGAGTTCAATATGAATGATGCCATGAATTATCCTAGTGAGGAACATTCGGTATTTTCTGTGGATGTTATTAACCCTATAGTGCAGGAAGTTTTTTATTTGGATGTTGAAGATTCATTGGTAGCTGCTTTAAATAACAGTTTGGGTCTCAAAGGATTGCAAAAGGATGAAAATGAGTTTGTTTTAAATTCTATATTGCAAGAGACAATTTATGAATTAAATTCTTTGAGAACTTTAACTCATCATATGTCTTATATTGAATTACCTTCATCTCATGCAAAACTTCTTCCATCTATTTTGCAGGCACCAAAAATAGAGCTTCAACCGTTGCCGAGTCATCTAAAATACATATTTTTAGGAGATGGTGAGACACTTCCGGTGATCATCTCTTCAAAGCTTAGTACTTTAGAGGAAGAAAAGCTTATTAGCGTGCTGAAGGATTACAAAAAGGCTATTGGGTGGACAATTACTGATATTAAAGGGATAAGTCCGTCCACTTGCATGCATAGAATACTGCTGGAGGAGATTAGAAACGAATCCTATGAGAGTTCGTGATCTTACAAGGAAAAGATGAAGACATTTCATGACAGAATGATTTTGAGAAAGGAGTTCTTTGTTGGTCAAAAAGTTCTTCTTTTTCATTCTAACCTTAAACGTTTTCCTGATAAATTACGTTCTCGCTGGGTAGGACCTTTTATTGTTACTAATGTTTTTCCTCATGGTGCAGTTGAGATTCGGAAATCTGACCTCTGACAAAGTTTTTAAGGTTAATGGTCATCGCTTAAAATCTTTTTATGAAAGTTTTTCGGTGAATATTGTGGAGGAAGTGGCTCTCGAGAGTCCCATTTATGGAGATTGATGCATGAATGTGTCTAGCCAAAGACATAAAACAAAGGCGCTTTTTGGGAGGCAACCCAAAGGATTTATTTATTTTGCTTTATTTTATATTTTTTGTTTTTAATTTTGATTCAGATTGTTTAAATAATATTTTTGCTTATTTTGGCCAGAAGAAAATTTTTGGTTAGGCGTGCCCACGTTTTAACTAATAAGTACTTTTGTGATTTTTAAAGTAAAATGGTTTTAAGGCTTGCCCATATGCTTATTAAAAAAGTACTTCTGAAATTTTTATTGTCTCAAGTGTCTCCTAAAAAAAAAATTTATTTTATTTTATTATTTATTATTATTTTTTTAACAAAAAAAAAGAAAAAGAAAAAAAAGAGGTTTTTTTTATTTGAAAAAAAATTAAAAACAAAAAAAAATTCTTTTATTTTATTTGAAAAAAAATTTAACTGTTCACAAAATTCCTAATTCACAAAAAATTGTTTTCCAAAGAAGATCAAACCATCCCGCAAAGACCAAAGATCACCAAGAGCTGCGCGGCAAAGACCAACCTTCTCCAAAGATGCCGCCCATGCGGCCGCAGAACCAGCTCTATCTCTGCAGAATGCGTCACCAGCCAAAGATCTCACAAGCAACCAGCAGCAAAGCAGCCACAAGCTCTATTCTGCAAAGAACAATAAAGCAACCATCCCGTGTCGCAAGCACTGGATCAAATAGCGCACTGCACTGACCAAAGATCGCGCGCAACCAACCGGTGCAAAGAGCAGCAAGCACCATCCCACGAGCAGCAGCCGTGCTCACCAGCAATCCCCGTCCGCAGCTGCACCAGCCCTGCAAGCAGCCCACGCCCTGCATTCCAACCGCATGAATCGAAACCCATGAGTGAAATTACTGTAACAATGCCGAAGAGGAAAGCATCGACTTCCAAGTCATCTAAAAAGACACCTGTCGCAAAGAAATCCAAGATTGCCACTACCACTACGGTTCCATGGAACACAGTTTCAGATTCACGCCAAGCCGTGAGACAAAGATCGAAACATGGAAAAGGCATGAGTGTTTTGCTACTTGCTGAATCCAATCTCGGAGAGTGCCTCACATTCACGACTCAACAAGAGAAAGAAAGGTACAAAGATATTTCTAAGCGAAAAATACTTCCAGCTAAGTATATTCATTACCCGACTCTTGAAAAATTAAATGTTAAGGATAATTTTGATTATTTGATAGATAAGATTGGTTTGCGTAAGTTTGTTGATGTTGATTGTTTGGGTTATGTTGAGTTGATTAGGGAGTTCTATGCTACTTTTCAATTTAATATACCGAATGATTTTACTTTGCATACTCCAAATGTTATAAAGTTTAGGTTAATGGGATGAAATTTTTCACAATCTATCACGGATTTTAACCTAGCTTTAGGATTCATTGATGATGATTATTCTTCTAGTGATGCATATTTAGGGACAACTTGTGACTTTAGAGAATATTTTGAGCCTTATGGTCTTTGGCGTAATTTATCTTTTGATCACAATGCCTATGACCCGAGTAAATCAAAGAGCTCTTTCTTACGTGATCCTGTTTTGAAATGTGTGCATCGGTTCTTAGCATATAAATTTTTAGGAAAGAAAGATCACTCGGGAGTTTTCTCTAAAACTGTTTGGTGCATGTTAAATGATGTGAGGCCTAATTTAGGTTTTTGGTTAGCAGATCAATTTCAGAGTGTGCTTAAACGATATAGGACTTTATTTCTTGGTCCATACATTACTCTGTTAGCTATAAACTTATGTGTGCTTGATCCTGACAATAATGATTTGCATCCTGCTTGCAAAAAGGAATTTTTGGATATGTCTGTGTTTGAAAGAACAGGTGTGGTCGAATTCAAGGAGGGGAGATTTCAGTTTATTGAACCAGGACCCACTCAACTTCTAAAGAAGCTTTATGCTAGGAGTGGTGCTACCTCTGATGACGAGTTTGACGACGAAACTGCTGCCCCACCAACTATTCCTTCTGCATCTGCACCACCTTTGAGCATTCAATTAGAGAAAATGGAGCACAAGTTGAACAAGATGGAGCAAAATTTGGCCGCATACTTCGAGAGTGTGGGATTTATCCCACCATTTCCGTCAAACCCATAGACGTTAAGTGGATCAAAGCTCACAATTCAGGGAAGTTTTGCCTTTAATCTTTTATCCTTACGCTTTATTTTTTTATGTGAGCTTTGATTATCTTACATTGGGGACAATGTAAGTTCTTGGTGTGGGAGAGGGATATTTGCAATATTGATGTCTGGAAGTATTATTTTCACTCTACTGATCCTTAAATGATTTTGGAGTTAGTATGCTTCATATATTATTATTTTTTATTTTCTTTTCTTTCTCACTACTCTTTTCCCATTTATCTCAAATTATTTACATCTATTTTTATTCTATCATACTCTTTCATCACTCACATTTTATCTTTCACTTTTTATATTACTACATACATCTTTCTCTCTTCTTATCCTTTTTACCTTTCCTTTTATATATCACTCATACCTTCTTCTCATTCTACACCATTATTGATGGTTGATTCATTTAAAGAGTGTACATGATTTGATGGCAAATTTACCAACTTTGTGAAGATTTGGGCCTATGAGCAACCACTTTGCTCTAATTATTTTTGTTATGTGAATATCAATATTAGTTTGTTTATTCTAGAATTGCTTTGTTATGCATGTTGAAGCCGCATTACGAGATTTTATGCATTAAAATGAAATGATAAGGGCAAACCACTTTCTATTTTTCTATTTTCGCATTTTTCTTCTTTTTCTCTACCCGAAGACCTTTATTTGTTATCTTTGTTTGAGCCTTAACCATACCCATGTAATTCTCTCCATCTACTTACCCATTTTCCTTCTTTTTGAGCCTCAATTTAAGGAGATTTTTGGACTCATTGTTTGGATATATTTTGTTACTCTTGCTACCTTGAATTAAAGTTTCTCAATTAGATCAACAAGCATTATGCTTGAATTAAATTGTGCAAGGTTCATTTCTTTTGTTTGATTCAAAAAAAAAAAAAAAACAAAACAAAAACAAAAAAAAAAGAAATCGAAAAAAAAGAAAAGAGAAAAAAAATGTTTACATTCTTGGCGACTTGAGTAGAAATAAGAGTTTTGATATTTTTGTAATTACGAATTTAATATTTAGATAATATTTTAGATATTAATATTTTATTTTAAAAATAACTCTAAAGGAGAAGAGAGAGAAGAGAATTGAAGGGAGGAATCTATTGTGAAAGAGAAAGAAAGAAAAAAAACCCTAGATCTAAATTTTTCTCTTCTCTCTATGAAAAACTAAACCTATTATTCTGGTTGAAGGTTAATGAAGCTTTGATTCATCACTACTGTGAGATCTTTCTTATGCTTTAATTGTTTTATTGCTTTTTGGGTATTTGTTTATTCTCTGAATTATTGTCATGATTATGTTTGTTAATTAGATAATTGGCCACTATTTAATTATCAACTTAATCTATTATCAATTAAAAGATTCATCGTATGAAGATTTTAATGTTTGTGACAAATAGCATAGCAGTGCGTTGTTTATGAGAATAAACAATCTAATTTAAATGAATCATCGTATGCGTTTGTTAATTAGGATTTGGGTCACTCTGATTTTTCAGGCTGTCAATTGATTAAATCCTATGATCATATCTAGGGTTGTCTATTGATTAGGGAAATAACCAACGGTCGTACCTTGGTTATCGACTAGTTAAGGAGAGATTGGCTATTAGAGGGTCTCAGTAGCTATAACCGGTCTATTCATAAGTAATAATGATTTATAATTGAATCAATGATCAGTAGTCAAATCAAGCTGAGTTAATTCCTTCAACTAGAGCTTTCCTCAATTTGAATTACAATTTTGAAATTACATTCTTGTTATTTTAATTTAATTTTTATTATTGTCAACAATCCCCCCATTTTGCATTTTACATTTTAAAAGGATTTAAATAATTACCGATCTCTGTGGACACGACCCTGCTCAATCACTATACACAATTTATTTAGAGTAGGTATTTATTTTTGCTGGCTTCGACAACCATCATTCACTTTCTCTTCCATTTTCTCGACTCAAACTATCTGCAAGAAACAACGACTCTGTCTCGTGGTTTCCTCATTTCTTCGCTAATTAAAGGGTATTCCTTCCTTCACGAAACTGAAAGTACGTACTACCTATGAGACAAGTTTAATAACTATTTTACTTTTCATTCAAAATAATAATAATCAAAATAAGTTGGATTGAATTAATTATATATTTTTGCCTCTTATGGTATAAATTGCATGAGATTAGAATTTTTATTACAAAAATATTTTTCTCATTCAAACCAATATGACCATATTTTATCATTAATTTTCTTATATTTCATATTAATTATTTTCTTAAATTATTTTTACCTGTGTTGTATAAATTGTATTGCTGTTTGCTCAAACTGTAGAGATTAAAAAACATTTACTTGAAAAAAAAAACAGAAAAATATGAACCCACATGCTAATATTTGCATCCCGGCCTAGTCAAGTCAATAGATCAAACTAGTTCATTTTTGTTACTTCAGTTTTTTAACAAATTTGCTATAAGGATACATATATATGTATATGCTAAACTAAATTAAATTGAACCAATTTAATAGGTTTAATCACACTTGCAACATAACTAAGTAAAACAAGACAATTATGACAATAATAAATCGGTTTAGTGTCAAACCATATTATTAAACCAATAGCAAATCCTTTCTCGCTTTGACGTAATACACTGACTTTACATTAAAACAAACATTGTCCTGCTGTTGAAAAAAATTATGTTAAATTGTTTAATTAATTAAATTTTGACAAATACGAGAGAGGGATGGCACCGTCCAATTAAATTTAAATTTCCAGTCCCACCATCATTGTCTCTCATGTTTGTCAAACTTAAATTTGAAAATCATAAAATCTCACCACATCTATATGATGATGGTGTGGTTCCTGTGGAATTGTTTCACCTAAGGATTTATCCTCAGGACCTCCTTTAATAGAAAAAGTCTCAAGCATTCTTAGTCAGTGGCAGATTCAAGATTTTGTTTCGATGGCAGCCACAGTGATTAAACCATAAACTTAACTTTGTTATGATATAAAATCAGTGCTGTAAAAGTGACAATTGATGTCTATTCCTAGAGAACCATACAACCCATATAAAGCATGACAATTGACATAACAATTCAAGATCAGTCCTCCAAAAGTGTCAAAAACCTTCAAAAACATTTGCCAAATATCCATAGAAGAACAGTTCAACACAAAATCTAAAAATAGAGTTTGACACAGAACACTTTTAAGTAACACATTAAATTGTGACCGACCGCCAAAGGCATTTGTAAGAACATTTTGAATTAACCAGTGCAGCGATACAAAAGGTTCTCAGCATCTTACACAAACACCAAGTTTCGTTTCAATCTCTGCGCTGTCCTATGTTTGTATTCAACAAACCCTTTCTTCAATTCAAATAATTGTCAATTAAATGAACTACAACTATGTAACCCTGCCACAAAAAAAATTTGGCCTTCCAAGGAACATTGAGATGCCAGATCTTATTCCGATCCCTTGAAGAACTACTAGAACTTTTCGCAACATCCATATTCTCCCAAGCCAAAGACATAAGATAACCTGATTTAACGGTATAAATGCCATTCTTCGTAAAATGTCGTAACACCTCATCAGCCCTTGGAGTACTAGGCAAATGAATTCGAAAAATGGATTCAACATCCATAGGCACAAAATGCTTCCACAATAAAGAATCTCTCCTACGATTACCATACCATCCAACAGTATAGGAGACAGTTTTGTATCAAAACGAGGCACTAGAGGCTGCGCGAAAATATTTGAGCAGTCGAATCCAATTGCCGTGATAGACATCCACTTGTGAGTTGTGTGACCCACACCCAATATGTCACCAAATACCCCATTCAAGAGCACCATGCCTCCATAGAAGACTTCATCAAATATAAGATAAGGGTTATAACCATGCTTTGCAGTAAGAAAGACCTATATTTAAAGTATGGAGCTTTCAATGCCCGAGCTATCAAAGAATATTCAGAGACCAATCTCCAACCTTGCTTAGCCAACATCGCTCTGTTTTTTCTTTTTTTCTTCCCCCCCCCCCCCCCACCCACCCAAAAGGAACATCCCTGTATTAAAGCATCAAAAATCTCGGAATCCATTACAAGTCTACAAATCAAAACAACCAAGCAACCAAGCCCGCAAGCATTGAAGATGACTGTGCAAGCCGGATAGCAATTAGAAAATACCCTTGTTCAATTAGAAAATGTTATCAGTAAATTTACGAAGATAATTATTATTACGATTTTTTTAATTCACATATACTCCTCAACCTAGCTATTTGTTATTAATTCTTTTGAGAAATTAAAATAAAAAATCATATTTAATAAATGTGTTTTTATTGAGTCTTGCTTGATTTCGTGGGTGTCAAGAGTGGAAACAATATTGGGCTTCCATTTGATCCTTTTGCACTTGGGCTTGCTTATTGGGCCATTTTACTGTTAACTATGCCGGTAATCTTCATATCGAACAATTGCCCCATGTACTTTCTGCTTTGGTGCCAATGTGCAAAAGGACACGAACAAATAAAAATTTATCGTCAAGTTGAATTATTACAAGTGCTATCCTATCCACGAATAAGAAATATAATCATGCAGCAGCTTGCTTGTATAATAATTTGTTCATAGAGTTTTTGGGCATCGGCTGGAGTTAATTATGGAGGGTAAAAATTCATTTAGTCCCTGTATTTTAAGATTAGTGTTCATTTAGTCCCTATATTTTTAAAAATACCTCAAAACATCCCTGCCGTTAAAGTATTGATACCCCTACCGTTACTTTTCATTTTTTTTAGCTTACTTTTACAATATTACCCTTTTATAATAATTGTTTTGGACATTAATAAAAAGAAAATAATTAAATTACTAATTTAACCCTAAAAAATAAAAAAAAAATTATATTAATTTTTTTGCAAACGCTGTTTGCACACTTGGTAGTTTGCATACAATTTTTGACAATTAAAAATTAATATAAATTTTTATTTTTTATTTTTTAGGGTTAAATTGGTAATTTAATTATTTTATTTTTATTAATGTCCAAACAAAAAATTTTTTATTAAAGGGTAATATTGTAAAAATAAGCCAAAAGAAATAAAAAGTAATGGTCAGTGTATCAATACTTTAACGAAATGGATGTTTCGAGACATTTTAAAAAATATAGGGACTAAATAGATATTAATCTTAAAATACAGGGACCAAATGAGCTTTTACCCAATTATAGATAAGCTTTTATCTGATTTAGAAGCCGGGCCTTTAGATATCGGTTCGTATTATAATTTTAAACTAAAGATGACTTGTTCAAACCCCAACACCAATGTGATTCATATATGTTGCTCACAAACTTATGATTAAAAATTAAATAAAAGAAGATATTTTAAGAAAAAAAAAATCTCTAGTCTCAATCCAAGTAAATATTTTTCTACGTGGAAGGCAGCAGAACAATATCTACAAGTACAACATGAGTCTCCAAGTTGGATTAGGATTCTCTTTTTTTTTTTCTCTCTCCTAAACTCTCCTAGTTTTTCAAATCTAATAAAAAAAAAGTTGGCTTAATTGTAAATAAAATATAAAAAAAACTGACTTGATTATCAACATTAAAATTTAAAACTCAATCTTAGCCACTCACTAAACTATGAGAGTTAAAAAAATAAAAATAAAAATAAAAGAAGAACTAGGAATAGAAAATATCGTTGTTCCTTTTGAAGTCAAGGATCAATAGAGCAAAATTTTGAGACAAATGTTAGCACTGATATAGCAGGGGCATTTAGATTTGAACAAACTTTGGTTTCTTGGGTGATTTTGAAGATGAAGAAGAAATAGGCTGCTGATCATTTTCGGAATCCTATAGTAGTAATTCAAAGCCAATGATCTTAATTAAATTTTTAAGAAACAACCATATTAATTAAAATGAGAGATATATATTAAGCTAAAACTAGGATAGTGGGAGCCGTTGATCTTTATACCTCTTCTTGATAATTGAAACACTAAGCCAAAATAACGCTTTAAAGAGCAAAATTTTAGAACCCAAAATTGTTGCATTTGCTCTAAAAGCCTCTCCGGTGACTTGAAGCAAATCCGTATTGATTATTAACCACTCTAGCGGGAAAAACTGTTACATTTTTTCTAGGCATGAAATGGTAGTTTTGTTTAACTCTAAAACATCTTGAGAGTTTGTGTTTATAGAGATGTTTGAATCTTCTTTTTGTACGAAATTTATGTGTAGTGCACTGATTTAAGTTTCTATATTATAGAGTTTGTGGAACTCTAAAATATTTATAATCTTCTTTCAAGTAGCATAAAAAGTGGTGTAGTGGTTGATCTTGATGGTACCCGCTTAGTAAAAGACTGCAAATACTATGGCCAATGTGCTTTTCATTGAATGAAGTGATGCTTTTGAAAAGCACTTCAATATTAGGTGTATGTTGAGACCATATAAATATATGTTACATGGAGGGAGATACAAACTTTTGTTGAGCTCAAATAAGTTGATTTGGTTTTAGGCGAAGACACCTCCTCAGAAATGTATACTTTCTTACAGCAAATGGAGAAAGTCTCGTTTAAACTAACTTTCTCGGTCGGCCTCATGATCGTTGCATATGGTTAGTCAATGTTTCAAATATCTCTCTCTTTATATATTTTTTGCTAATTACTAACACATTTCGCTTTTTATTTCATTTCTCTATAATCATGAATTACTGATCTCAATTTGCAGGCACCACAATCTTTGAGTTACCAAGTGCTAAAGCCTACACCGGAGGGTTACCAATTCGTTGCACCCAAGATTCTGATTGTGTGAGGGATTGTCCATCTAAAAATGGATTTTGCTGTAAAGATGAAAACAAAAGAATATGTCCTAAAGGTTTTTGTTTTTGTACCCCACCTAAATCATTATAAGCTGTGATTTATGAGTATATCATAAGTATAATAAGAAATAAAGTTCTATAACAACTATAATAATAATAATAATTTAATTTACAATAGAGGCACTCTCGCATTATCTCTTCATGTCAACAAATAAGAAGTTATTTTGAGAAGCAAATGGGAGGCTCAAAAGTAATTTTTAGTAGTTTAAAACTAATTATGGTGTTTGGTGATTTTCTTAAAAAATTTCTTTGGTGAAAATCACCTAATCCTATACTATATTTTTAGTAAAATTTAATGTTGAAAAGTTTGATCTTTCATACAGTTCCACGTATAACCTCATATATATTATACAGACATAAAAATATCCTTTTCTTAATTAGAAAATACAATCAATAAATTTATGAAAATAATTATTATTATGTTTTTTTTTAATTTGCACACACTCCTTGACCATATTTCTCAACCTAGCGATTTTATTATCAATTTTTTATTGAAAGTAAAAGAAACAAAATTAATAAATATGTTTTTAATAAGTCTTGCTTGAGGAAGATTCCATTTGCTGTGTTTGGTGTGTCAAGAGTAGAAACAATATTGGGCTTCCATTTGGTCCTTTTGTTGTTGGGCTTGGTCATTGGGCCTTCTCATAGTTAATCATGCGGGTGATTTTCGTATCCAGCAATTGCCCCATGTCCTTCGTTGCTTCGGCAGCAAGGTGCAAAAGCCGACGAACAAATGAAAAATCATCGTGTATATGTATATGTATATGTATATGTATATATATATATTGTTTGAAAAGTTAATTTTTTTATCTTTTATTTGAACTAAAGATAATTCGTTCAAATCCCAAGACCAACGTGGTTCTAATATATAGCTGATTAAAAATTGAAAAACAAGTTATTTTATGAGAGTGAATCAAAAACAAAAATTTCAAGTCTCAACTCATCCTAATAGATATGTATATATAGGAGAAATGGTAAAGCTTGTTATTCACACACACTTCTTACTTTATATTGCAGGTTGCGATTCTAAATACCAACGTCCCCATTTTATCCATTCATTAAATATTATTAATTTTATTATTTTAATTATTATATTATTATTATTGATATTGTCAACATCATCATCATCATTATTAAACTTTATAGATTTTTTTGCCTTAAGTAAAAAAAACTTTTAGCTTTTATGATTTAATATTATTGTCATTATTATTATTTTGCCTTCAGTAAATATTTAAAAACTTTTAACTTTTATGATTTTGTAATAAACAGTAGGGATTTAAGTGCTAATAACCAATTGAACACATCTCAGCCGTTAAACACTTTAACCATTAGATCTAATGGCTAAACCAGAAAAGGACAAAGTTTAGGGTACCATGCAACTGTTGCACGGTAGGTGGACCCATTTTTTTAATTTAGTTAATTAAAAATTAAAACAATAGTCAAGGCAATTAAGATTTTGATTGAGAATTTCATATATTCTAAATAATAAATTGGAAATTTTTTTATATTAAATCTCAACTAATTTTAAATCAATTTTTAAAAAATTTATATTGAACTGAACTCTCTATGATTTAGGATGAGCTCCTGAATCCCAATAAAAATTCGGATAATTCTACTAACTTAAAGGTAATATTCTAAAATTATATAAATTGAAAAGTGGCATAACTGTGATTATTTTGAACGAATTGAGTAATAAAAAAAAAAGGCATTAAATTCAAAAGACAAGACATGACACATGTGCTTGATAAATAAAAGGGCAATTCCACAGGCCACTTATTTTTTATGCTTTTTCAAAAATACATAATTTTTTTTTATAGAATTCCATCCAAAGTTTACAAAATGTATTATTATTTTACTATCGTCTAAACTCCATGAGCGAATTTAACATAATATTAATATGCTGATTGTTTTGCTCCTTTAATGTAAAATTACTATTTCACTGATCTAAATGACAAAAATATTAGATGACTTTGGTTATTCTTTGCAATTTAGATATTAAATAAAAAAATAAAAAATCAAAATTATAATAAATGAAACAAAATAACCAAAATTAAAAATGAAAATAATTAAAAGAATTAAAACCCAAACCTAATGCCAAACTTAATCCAATAACCAAATCAAAAACTAAAAAATTAAAAGAATTTAGACAAAGTAGTAGAAAAGAACGAAAAAAAAAAGCATCAGCAGCAGCAAGGCGCAAAGCTTATTTTCAATCTCATTCAAAATGAAACCAGTCTTCTTACTCACTCGCACCAAATTCAGCTTCTTCTCTCTTTCTCTCTCTCTCTCTCTTTCTTTTCTTGTTTAATGGTCAGCCTCTTCTTCTTCTCCAACAAAAATTGTAGTCTCATCTCTTCTTTCTGAAAAAAAAAATGCATTTCCTTCTCTTCTCAGTCAAATAAAATTTGTAGCATCTTTTTGTTATTATTTGATTAAAAATTAAATAAAATTTCATTTTGATTTTGATAGTGTGTGGCTGTTAGAGTTAGGGTTAAGGCTGAGCATTTTTCTTTCAATTGAATTAAAGGATTTTCATCTTGATAATTTGTGGCATTGAGTTTTTTATTTGATTTGGGGTCGTTTTTATTTGTTAAAATCAAATGATAATTTTATCCTTCTGGCGTCAATAAATTTCTAATAGAGTTTAGACCACAATGGACGAGTGAAAATAATGTCAACTTCAAGGGAAATTTTGTCAAAAAAAAATTGTGCATTTTTGAACCTATGTGAAAAATAAGTGGTCAGTAGATAATTACTTATGAATAAAATAAAAAATAATGTAGTAAATGCGTGTCCAATCGAGTTGCTTAAAGAGCGATTGACCCAGTATCCCTCATTTTTTTTTTTTTTTGGTTTTAAATTTTCACAAAAGTGATGATGATACAATCAATAAAAAGAAAGCATTAATTTTAGGCATTCTAATGGGGATCATGAATCAGGTGGAAATTACCGAGTATAGCTACAAGATAAAAGCTTGAATTAATTTCAATTTCATCGTTACTTTTATTTATTTGTGATGTTATAATAGATGGTGCTGGGTCAATTTCCTACGTTCTATGCAATTTAATGCCATTAATGCAATCACTCGGACAAAAGGCCGAGTGGCCTCATAAACAATTATGAGAACAAAAGTTTGAGTTTCCACATAATATTCTGCATAATATTTTGAGGTTAAATTCCTTATTCAATTATTTTTTTTTCTTCTCTTTTGAAATGTGAATAGAGTAGAAGTTCTTTATGAGAGTAAAAATTTGAGTAAGAAAGATACTTTTATTTCTACAGTTTTAGCTTCTCTAAAGCCTAAAACCGCCGCCTAGCAATGTTGGATACCATATTTCTTCATTAGGTATAGAGAAATTTCTAAGATTTTGAGTTAATTACTTCAGAAAAAAAAAATCAATCAACTCAACAAGTATATAATTTTGATTTTATTGACTCTGCTATCCATTGATTTGTTAAAAGCATTCTTAATTAGTTAGATATATTCTTAATTATCAAATGGATGAAAATTTAATCTTTATCACATTTCTACATATAAAATTAAATTGAGTTTGAAAAATATTTCTTTTTACCTATAGATAGAACAAAATTTATGTTAATGCTATTTTTTCCTTTAAAACTATTTTCAATTGAGTATTGGAAATTGCAATATTGGTGGATATGTAATTTTGACACTAATTTGAAAATATTCAAATTTCAATTAGCTAGTGTTAATTAATATATCCTTCAAAAGTTGGTTGAGAGACTTGAATCCTCACATTTTCACACAGAATTTCTAACAGCCAACTCCTAACACCCTTTTTCATCATTTCGTTTCTCAATAAAACAAACAAATACATACTCTCTCTTTTTACAGCAATTCCTTTTCTTTTAATGTGTTTTTAGACTTCATTCTGTTTTGTTTGATAATTGACGTCCTTAAATCAAAGCTCACCCAACTTCAACATGCCACCATTTTTGCTCACAAGAACCATTTCATCAACCCTCTCAAGACAACAACTTTTTTTTTTTTCTTGGTTTTCTCATTGCTATGGGGGCGTCCACGTGTAGCAAGCCACCCACTCGTCGCACCAAAGACTTTTTTGCCTCTCCTGCACTCTCTCTAAGCCTTGTATAACTCCAAAATCCTAAAAGTTTTATTGTTTTATTTTATTTTTTTTTCGTTATTTGCTTTGCTATGTTATTTTTTAGTAGTTTATTTCTTTTTGTTGATGTGGGTGTTGTGTTCTTGACGAATTATTAATTATCATTAGCACTTAGCAGGCTGGAGTATTCCGGGACACGGACGCTGCGGCGGCGACGAATAATGAGGTGGGGGAAGGAGATGAAGGCAGTGGAGGAGCAGGAGAAGGATCATCAATATCAGATGATGACATTGATGGAGGTGGTGATGATGATCAGCAAATTAGAGAAATGGAAGCGTATTTTTTGGCTTGGTGCAAACTAGCCGGAAGGGCTTACGTACCCAATTGGATTTAAGTTATAATGAGTTCGATGGTGAGTTTAATCCTTGTTCTTTGTCACACATTTTGAGCTTGGTGGGGCTTCAACAACAAACGGTTAAGCTCACCAGCAAGCTCATTATAGCTTAAATCCATGTGGGTTTGCAAGCTATTTCAAGTTCCCAAAACTAGTTGGAATTGAGCCAGATAACTTATTCCTAGCCAAATTCAACTTTATCAAACAACCGAAACGACCTAAGCTCTCAGGGATGGAACCTGTAAGCTTGTTATTTTCCAAATAAAATACTTGAAGATGTAGAGAGTCACCAAATTCTGGTGGAACGGAACCTGTTAAGTACAGGTTCCGAAATATTGTTGTAAGACGTGAACGATATAGTGGTGCCATGCATATTATCTATAGTGTAACGGATATAAACCCAAGTCAATTTTGATATCTTTCGGAAACTTCAATAGTGATGCTACTAATTGAGAGCTTGATTGTACATTTTCCTCAAACCTACAGTAAAAAAAATCTACCGTATTATATACAATCTACTATCAGGAGGATAAGAATATGAAAGTTTCAGTTAATACAAAATCAAATAATTTATCACAATCATTGAATATCAAGATTTTCTTAGAAGAAAAAGTACATATAGTTCACCCAAAACATGCACACCAATTTCAGTAATATTTTTCATACCGCGTGGGAAAATATAAACAGACCGTTTCTACTGGTTTTAGATCGAGAATTAAAGAGCAATGACTATCTTAATTAACTTAAGATTGTTAATATAATAGGTTTCCTAATAAGTATGCCTATTTAGAGTATTTGGTGATGCTACTAGAAAAACGAAATTTAAATTGTACAGAACCTAGTTATCTGTTGTTAAAATCTGAAACTTCGAGAATCCATACAAAAACATAGTTGATTTCCACCAGGTGCAGTTCGTAATTGAAAGTTTACAGTCCCATGTCCACTGAATCTCAAATTGTTTACTACAAATTAACCACCACATCAAAAGATATATTCTGGGAATAAACTACCACAAGTACGCCTTACAAATGCAAATGACCAAAAGATTCTTGAGATTGTAAAGAGATGATACTGAGGGATAACGTTGTAAGCATACCTGAGTATGATTTCCGAATACAAACATAACATGCCTATAAAAATTAAGTGCGGAAGTTTAGAATCGAACCTCCAGCCATTGATGTGTCCTTTGCAACTGTTTGCTTTCCAATTTTGATACTTCCGAAGCCTCTGTAATCAGCAGTGGTGGTGTAGTATATATTTTTTATTATAGGCTGACAGGGACCAAAACTATCTCAATAATTCGCTTTTATTTCATCTTTCCATCAAAGATGAAGGGCTGAGAGATTACCACAGCCATTGTTAGCTGTCAAAACATGGCAGGACTATATGCTAGAAATATATTAAATAGCCACGTTTGGAAAATGTTGGATCATATGCTGGAAACATATTGACCGGCCACGTGTTTCAACATTCTCCCACTTGGTCCATACATTTCAATTGATATGATATTCAAATATATCAATTACTAAGACTTAAAAAGATAATACATGAATCATGGCGATAGGTCCTCTAAAAACGAGTATTATCTTCCATGTATCACAATGTATTATTCTTTTTAAATACTGGCCATGTATGATAATTTAACTTAATGAATAAACCCCCTGTTTATTCTTGGTCCAAATCAATTGATATTTTCTCAATATAAATAAATGTGCACATAAAGATGAGAAAACATCACAATAAACAAAAATCAAGAGTCTCATTTATATTACATTGCATATACAATGAAAATTACATGATGGAACCAAGTCCCATTCGGTCCACATGATCCTTAAACTTCTGTGGTGGCACGCCTTTTGTTAAAGGATCAGCAATCATCAATCCAGTGTTAACGTGTTCAATGACCACTTTCTTTTTCTTGAACACGTTCCCTGATGGCTAAATATTTAATGTCGATGTGTCTGCTTCGACTTCCACTTTTGTTATTTTTAGCCATGAAAACTGCAGTTGAATTGTCACAGTATATCCTTAATGGCCTTGAGATTGAATCCACAATTGTAAGCCCAGATATGAAACTCTTCAACCATACACCATGTGATGAAGCCTCAAAACAAGAAACGAACTCAGTCTCCATAGTGGAAGTAGTAGTCAATGTCTGCTTTGTACTTCTCCAAGATATAGCTCCACTGGCCAGCATAAAAATATATCCAGATGCTGATTTTCGTGAATCAACACAACCAGCAAAGTCTGAATCGGAGTAGCTAATTACCTCCAGATCATTAGTTCGTCTATACATAAGCATGTAATCCTTGGTCCCTTGAAGGTACCTCATTACTTTCTTTGCAGTTTTCCAGTGGTCTAAACCTAGATTACTCTGATATCTTCCCAAGATTTCAATAGCAAATGTTATGTCAGGTCTTGTACAAACTTGAACAAATATCAAGCTTCCAACAGCAGATGCGTATGGAATATTTTTCATTTGTTCTCTTTCAACCTGTTACCCTTCACAATGGGAGCTATACTAGGTGAACAATTTTTCATTCGAAATCTCTCTAAAACCTTGTTGATATAAGTTTCTTGAGACAGACCCAAAATTCCTCAAAATCTGTCTCTATGGATATTATGTCTCTATGGATATTAATGCCTATGACATAAGATGCATCACCCATATCCTTCATGTCAAAATTCTGAGAGAGAAATTGTTTTATTTCACAAAGCAACCCTTTATTATTATATACAAGTAGAATATCATCCACATATAGAATAAGGAAACAAATCTTACTCCCAGTGACCTTCTGGTATATACATTGATCCATAAGGTTCTCTACAAAACCAAATGAAAAGATAATATCATGGAATTTTAAATACCACTGACAAGAAGCTTGTTTCAGTCCATATATGGATTTCTTAAGCTTGCATACCAAATGCTCACCATTACTAGAGGAGAATCCTTCTGGTTGTTTCATATAAACCTCTTCCTCTAGATCTCCATTGAAACTGACATGCATGATCAAAGTTTCCTCAACCTCAAGATCAGATTCAGTGTCTGTGTTTGAGGTTATTCCATCCAGGTCTTCAGCCGCATTTCGTTCTTCAGGTTTATTTGGATCTATATTCAACACAACACCCCTCAATATTTTGGAGCTGGTCCAGAAACAAGTAAAATACTTCGAATCTACATGGAAATCACTAAACTAACAAGACAAGCATGCACCAAAAGACAGGTATCTACCATTACCCGACCAGAAAAATGCGAAGAATGTATGCTCCCGACATTTAATTTCTCGCCTTGATTGAGTGATATGTCCAACCTGTAAATTTTAGCAGAGCATATACTTCATCGAAACAACGGGGAAGTGTTGAGTGCAATACAAACAAAGACTAGCACAGGGTATCTATGTGTTGAGGTTGACCCAATATAAACAATTTTCAAGTGCCTTATTTACCACAAGTTACAATTTCGCAATGGAAGCAAAATCGAACTTTGCTCGAGAGGTTTCAACTTTTTGTATATTCTTGAGAATATAGGGAGTACCACATTATCATTCAATCAAACAGATAAGTCAAACTAGTATTGCCCATGATATGATAACAACACTACCTAACATACCATGTCTTCAATGGCCCTTAGTTATCAATTTTAGCTTGACAACAAGAATGGACGCAGTGTGATGGCCTTGAGTTGATCGACCTTAGCTTGTGTAATGGCCCTGAGTTGATCAAATTTAGAGTGTGTAGTGGCCCTGAGTTGATCATCTTTAGCTTGACACCTCAACAAGAATGGACTCAAGTAGTTCTCGTACAACTGCCTTGCCCCCTAACAAGAAATAAGGAAGTTTATCACTGTGAGTTCACTAATTTAGGGTGAAAAGTGTGGAGTATATTGAGAAAAGTTGCAGCATAATAGCAATTTTTATTGCCAACTTGGAACTGAACCTTGCAACTTAATGCCCTTCCCAACATTTCCTACATCTTACAATTTAGTAAAATATATAGGCTGCATATTCATCATCTATACATAGACTACATTTCCTTGTTTCTTAGGAAAAACAAAATGTTTGTTGTTTTCAGTAGATAGTCGATGCTTCCAATGCGCATCAACACCTTTATGCAGTTATCCTGTAAATTATGACGTCAAATTATAGATAAATGCTTTTACTTGTAAAATTATGATTCATTACTTTTCATATGTTCAGTGTTGATATTATTTTTGGAAAATGAATATTAGATTTGCAAATTAACTAAGAGTTTCAACAAACAATAGAGACATTAACAGTTGTACCAAGAGCGCTTCTAATTATTGCTAGCAAGAAGTGTTTAGTTATATAATTATGACATTTAAGTGTGTTTGTCTTGCACATTTTTAATATATTGTTGCTTCTATTGTAGGCTATCGTTTGATAAGATGCATTGGAGACTCGTGGATTCATTACTTATTTTTGTAAGACTTTGTATCGTAGGCTTGTATTTGCATCTGTGTATACTTTTAATTTTTGCCTTGGAGACTTGCGGCTTGATGTTAATCTCTCATTTTCAGTATATTATTTGAACTTTGTGGATGGTATCATGATAATTGATTTTAGTGTTTTAATGTTGTAATGACCAATGTTGAATTTTTGTTTTCATTAACAATATCAGGAAAATGAGATAAAATATTGACAAATAGTCAAATATCACAAAATTATGAAAAAAAATTAAGCATTACAAATTTGGGACAGCTTCCACCTGTCACAAAACTTGCATCCAACCCATTACTTTATGTGACCGCATTTAGGTGGTTATTCATTTTGGTGACCGTTACGACCTTTTGTTACTGCTCGCCAAAAACACAGTTAAAAAGCATTTGTCGTTACAAAGCTGTCATGAATGTCATATGTAACTGCAAAATAACAGTCACATAAATAACTTTTTCTTGTAGTGGGATTAATTAGTGTTAGAGTGCAATTTATGCACTAGTTTTGCATTGTTTACTTCCCTTAATATCGATGTTTTGCACTTAATAATAATGATTTACTTGTGTTTTACTTTTGTAGGTGCAATTCTATTGATTGGTGATAAAATTGAGTTACAAGATAATTTTTAAGGAGGATTGTTCTCTTGGAGAAATTATGAGCGGCAGAAGAACTTTATTGATAAGGCGTGGGCGCGTGCTGTCAACTGCGGACCTGCAGTTTTTAGTTTAACGTGTTTTGTATTTTTGGCTATTTTTGTAATTACGAATTTAATATTTAAGATATTAGTATTTTATTTTAAATAGAACTCTAAAAGAGAAGAGAGAGCGAGTATTTAAGGAGGAATCTATTGTGAAAGAGAGAGGGGGGATTTTGGATTGGAGAAAAAGAAAGAAAACCCTAGATCTAATTTTTCTCTTTTCTTTATGAAGAACTAAACTTATTTTTCTAGTTGAAGGATAACGAAGCTTTGATTCATCACTACTGTGAGATCTTTCTTGTGCTTTAATTGTTTTATTACTTTTTGGGTATTTGTTTATTCTCTGTATTATTTTCATGATTATGTTTGTTAATTAGGTAATTGGCCACTATTTAATTATCAACTTAATCTATTGTCAATTAAAGGATTCATCGTATGAAGAATTTAATGTTTGTGACAAATAACATAGCAGAGAGTTGTGTTGTGAGAATAAACAATCTAATTTAAATGAATCATCATATGTGTTGATTAGGATTTGGGTCTCTCTGGTTTTTCAGGCTGTCAATTGATTAAATTCTATGATCGTATCTAGGGTTGTCTATTGATTAGGGAAATAACCAACGGTCGTACCTTGGTTATCGACTAGTTAAGGAGAGATTGGCTATTAGAGGGTCTCAGTAGCTATAACCGGTCTATTCATGAGTGATAATAATCTATATTTGAATCAATGATCAGTAGTCAAATCAAGCTGAGTTAATTCCTTCAACCAGAGCTTTCTCCAATTTGAATTACAACTTTAATTTGTATTCTTGTTATTTTAATTTGATTTTTATTATTGTCAACAATTCCCCCATTTTACGTTTTACGTTCCAAAAGGATTTAAATAATTACCGATCTTTGTGGACACGACCCTGCTCAATCACTATACACAATTTATTTAGAGTATGAATTTATTTTTGTTGGCTTCGACACCCATCAATTAGTTTGAAAATGTGTTGAAATTAGACAAGTAATACAACTAATATCATGAGATTGACATTCTTTAAATTTCATATATGGTTCAAATAAGTAAATAAAAGCAACTTCAGGGATTAATAAGAAGTATTAGTACCTAAGGGACTGAGTGTAAAATCTGTGTGTCTAAAATTACCTTAATTGATTAAGAAATAAAATCATTAAATTTTAAAAAATTATTATTATTACTATTTACATTGAGATAAAAAAATTAAAGAAATAAAATTAATAAAATATAAATATATTTTCTAGTTAGCAATCAAACATGATTATATAACTTTACCTTTGTTCATTCTTATGGTTTCTATAAAAGAAATAATTTTTTATGTGTATTATAATAATAACGAACACACACCATTCACAAGGATAACCGAAGGTAACGATTTTTTTTTCCCCTCTTGCTCCTAATGATAAATGATTGATAAAAATGAGTAAAGGTAAAGTTGTCTAATCATGTTTGATATGAATCACATGATTTTATTTTATTTTTTTTTGTCCCACATCGCAAAAACTGAAAATTCTTAAGCGTAATAAAAAAAAAGTATTTTATGCACTCAGGCAAACACCGCAAATTGACGTGGATGGGCTGAGAAAAATAATTTAGCCCGGGAAAGTCCCAGGGCCACGTTATGCTGAGAAGCATCCTTGGTAACAAGAGATCCATGCCCCGGAAATTCTTCTTGCACTCGTGCGAGCGGCTGAGACACGTGTGGAGCTCTGAATTTCCTCATGGTATTTGGCCGATTACACAGTTATTCACGTGCTTTCATACAGCAACAGAACGGGGCTTACAATCTTGCGGTTCATTCTTTTCTTTAATAAAATGATATAAAATATCATTTATTTATTAATTTAAAAGCTCTGTTAAAAATAATGAAACTTTCATATTATTTGCCAGCAGAGTTTTTAATTATTAAATAAGTTATTTTGTCTTCACTTTTAAAAAATTTCAATTTTGGGCTATTTGAGAGTAGAGATTTTAGAACTTTTTTAAAGAGTTAAATTTTTTGAGGTATTTTGAAGTACTCTTATAATTTATTTCACAATCTTATATCATTTCTTTAATAATAAAATTTTGAAAGCTTGTCTATGAGAACAATTTTATAATTTTTAACAATATCTTTAATTGACGACCAAATAACACAATTTTTTTTAATTTTATAAAAGCTATGTTTATTAAAATTCTATTAGTAGAACCTCTACTTAAATAAACTTTGTTTGAAAAATTATATCAAACGAAGTCTAAAAAACTCAAATGACATATCATGATTTTATACAAAAGCTTAATAGAGATTTGATTAGAATAGGATCCAGATTCTAAATAATGATTGGAGGAGTACTGCCATGTTTAATGGTTATGAGATAATTTTGATGGATTAGATTATTGAGTAGTGATCACATGAGCGATGTCGCTTTTCTTATGGAGAGGGTATCGCATGAGTTCAGCTCTTATTGGGAGAGTTGTGGCTCTCACTTCTTACTCGATCAAAATCCTTAAATTATTTGACAAATTTTAGTCCAATTATAATTAAACTTAAACTCATATATTTTAAATAAGTTTAATTACGAATATTCATTTCATGATATAAATTTGTATATTTATACTATTTTAAAATTACCAATAGAATGTTTTGAGATAAATATTTAAATTTATATTAGTAGTTTCAATTATCTAATTTTATTTATAAATCATCAATCAGTCCAATCTTATCCTCAATAAATAATTTTGTTCAATCCTATCAAATTCAGTTTAATACAATCTTATTTAATGAGCATATATTCTGTTTAATCCAGCTTACCAAATGTGAATCTTGCATTCCTCCTATAATCCAGCACGGCACACTTTTGATCTTTTAGCTTTTTCCCCACACAATCTATCTACTACAAACACTGGCAATATTTATGTACATAACTAAAGCACTATTTTTTATTCACTTCAGGCACTAATTACTTTTGTTTCATTTCTTTTATTCTTGAGAGCTGGGTAATAAGTTAATAATGTCTACGCATATGTTACTCATAACATCTGAGGAGAAATTCCAGAGGAGCTGGGGAATGTTGCAGCAGGATAATTTCAATCTAACATTGAAGATGTTATGGCTACAAAATAATTTCTTAACTGGAATCATTCCTTTATCAATCTTCAATTTTTCTACCCTATTGAACTTGGATTTGTGATGTAATAACTTAGCAGGTAGTATTCAGTCTTCACTAATAATATGCATGTGTGACATCTATATAAAATATTTGGCATGGAATCACTACTTATCTTTATATAATTGAAGATGCCAGCGCTAACAAATAATTTCTTAATAAGCATTATTCCTTCTCAACTTGGGAACCTATTATCACTTCTAAAAACTTTATCTTAGCTATAACCAGCTCCCTGATTCTTTCCCTTCCATCATCTTAAGCAAGTCTTCTTTACTAGCTAATATTCATTTTGAATATGATAGGTTATTTGTTGACCTCCCAACAAATATTTGCTACAACCTTCCTCTACAAAAATTATCTTCGTCAATCAATGATTTCTTGGGAGCCATATCAAAATTATTCAGCACCCATTCTTAGCAAAACAATGTAGCACCTATTATTAAGGACAATTTAATTTAATTAAGTTTGCTGGAATTTATTATTAAGTTCAAGTTATTAACAAGCCTCGGCTATTTTTGCAGATGAAAATGCTCCTGTTAGCAGCAAGAGAACTAGGAGAGGCAAAGCCAAATGCTTAAATTGCAAGGACATACAAATCATTTGGTTAAATTAGCAATAGCTGGAATGGGGTTTGGTTTGAATTGTCTGTGTTCTTGAGGGTTCAATTTTCCTCGCACAAAAGAAACATAACTCCAGTTTACAGGAGAGGCAAACCGTGATTAATGATTTTATAAGACTAAACTTTATTTTTTATGTTGTTAATAACCATCATTGTTAGTCAATATTAATTTGTTAGCCAATAAAGTTAATTTTGAATTACATCTAGGATTTATGTAGATTTTTTCTTTAATGAAAGAATTAATGTTCAATATTGTAATAATATTATGCTTCAACAGACATGAAAATGAATTTGATTATGTGATCGGTTTTTCCTTTTTCCTATCATAAACTGGTACGGGATTTGAACGTTGCTGTATCTGATTTGACTCCAATTTTCTTTTAATTTGTGTGATTGTAACTGCAATCAACCATTTGTTTAATTGATATGGCTTTATGTATTGTTTCTGCACCATACATTATGTTTCAAGTTTTTACTCCAGTTCAGAAACTCTATACATACATCACTGAGAAATTAAATCGTGTAAAGGGGATAAATAATTTCAGATCAAATTGTTATCCTTTTTAGGCAACTTCTCATAATATAATGCACACATCACATTGCTTCTTGATATAATAAAACAGAACAAGATCTTTGCTTCATCCTGCAGCATATATATTGATGATAAAACTTTTAAGGCCAGGTATAGAATATACGCACACTTATCCTCCATACTCATGGAATCGGAATGGATAGAAATTGAAAGAGGCAAGACTTAGAATGAGCTGGAATTAGAAAAGGTAAAAATCCGAATGGGTGGACCATGACCACGCCAAATTCACGACCGCAACCCATCGTGGTCCATTTTGTAGTCGCGGTCGTGGTCCATTTTGATTGCTATTTTCATTATTATTGTATTATTATTATCATGATTATGATTATTAATAATATTATTAAAAGAATAAGAATAATAAGAATAATATGATAATATTTTAATTGAGAAAAAAGTAAAATTATGAAATTTGGGTAGGATTAAACGGTGAGTTTCAAGGAATGAGACTTAATTCCCAACACCCTATGGTAATCAATTTTTCATTCCTTAATCTTAAAAATATGTGGGTCTCGCGTGTTTTATTCTCATTCCCTCTACTATTTTAACAAGTAAATACCTTTAATCATTCACATTCCATATTTTGATTTTCCAATCCCACCAAATAAACACACCATCAATGTGAATAAAAGAAGCCACATCTTTGTTGCTTTGCACCTATTTTAATCTAATCTGTTTATTTTTTATAGCTTTGACACAATTTATTTTCCTCTTTTTCTAAACTTCTTTTCATTTATGTGGAAAGAATATTTGGAAGAAATCGTTAGAGCTATTTACTCGATAGCAACCATTTATGGAACACCCCTAACAAAAGGACAAATAGTTAGAATCTTAGGATATTTGTAAGTACAGATAATAGAGCTAATTGTCACAAGCCACTCAAATTTGCCACTAATGGAGGCTAAATTGGTACGCACGGGTTCGCTCAATAAAAGTCCGCCTAAAGATAAGATGCACTTAGCAACAAGGTGCGCTCAGTATTGGACCGTCTCATACATAATGAACTGTGGTGCGCTTAGCAAGTGGACAACCCAAATTCAATAAAGCCTGACTGATTCTAGATTTCTCTACAACTTGGAAATTGTCTAGAAAATTTTACACTTTTGCATTCAAGTACCTAGGAGATATTTAGGCAACTTGCACCACTTGCTAGGAAGCTTCAAGAGCTATGCAACCAACTCTATAAATAGGGCTTAGCATCCACCGTTTTGCTCAACACACACCACCACACACACACAACAAAAAAGCAACTCAAACACTTGTAAAAAGCTCTGTTGTATTTTTCTCTTTCGAGTAATAAAACTCGCTTTGGCCATATTGCTCTCTTCTCTCTACCTTTTCCGCAAGCATTCTTGCTTAACTAGCTTGAAAAGTTATCTAAACTTACTTAGCAACATTTTGTTTTAGAAGTTGTTTAAGTGCCACACGAATTGATGTGCAATAAAACTCATCCCGTGACATAATCTTGTAATAATTTGTAAAATGCGTAGAATTAACTAAGAATCGTAAGAGTGGGAAGAGTCCTGCTGCCAATCTAAGTTTCAATTTTTTTTTTATTGTCAATTAAATTCATTACTTGGGTAATTGAGCTAAAGTTTTGCAAAAGTTTATAAGGACAATGAGGGGGTGCCAATAGCTCTACTCATGTTGTAAAACCAATAAATGCTCTTCAATAACATCTTAATCAAGATCTTGTTATTGTTTGCACATGGCCTGGGCTGCGCTGAAGACTTGGCATGCTACTTATCTCCGACCCCCAAAACTCAAATAAATGTTGTAGGGTAGTGATGTTTGATAGCCACCGTTTTTCAATTAACACCGTATGTACATGTCCAAAATGACCAATATAAAAACAATTAGTCTCTCTACGATGTAATTTAAAAATCTCAACATTAATAGTGGAATTAATATAGATCATTAGATGGGTGCGACCATACCAGCACTAATGCATCGGATCCCATCAGAACTCCCCAATTAAGCGTGCTTGGGCGAGAGCAGTACTAAGATGGGTGACCTCTTGGGAAGTCCTCGTGTTGCACCCCTCCTTTAAAAATGCGCTTAGAGGCCCGGTTGTGGAAAGACTTGGAGATGGTGATGGGGCAGGAGGAGATTCTTTGGTGGCAAAAATCAAGAAAGGATTAGATTAGGCATGGGGACAAAAATATTAGGTTCTTTCACCAAAAAACTATTGTCCGTAGGCGACGGAATAGAATTGAAGTCATCCAGGACAATTCGAGCAATTGGCTGTATAATGAGGAAGAAATCTAAAATCATGCAGTGGGGTATTTTTCTGCTTTATTCACAAGTGAGGCTGCAAATCCCTAAATTTATCTTGTTCCGAATTATTTCCCAACTCCGGAAGCTTTTGATATCAATTATGCCATTAACCCAGTTTTGGAAGCAGAAATTAAGAATGCCGTCTTTAGTATGAAACCACTAAAGGCTCCAGGTACGGATGGTTTGCATGCTATTTTCTACCAGTCTCAATGGGCAGTGGTTGGGCCTTCCTTTTGTAAGTTTATTGCTGACATTTTTAACTCTGGTAAAATTCCTAAAGAGGCCAATACTACTCTTTTGGTGTTGATCCCTAAAGTGGAGCATCCTACTAGCTTAAAAATGTTTAGACCTATCAGCCTATGTACAGTAGCCTATAAACCTGTGACTAAAATAATTGCTCGAAATTATAGGCCCCCATCAAACAAGTTTTGTTCTTGGCCGCCACATCATAGATAATATTGTTGTTGCCCAAGAAGTGGTTAATTCTATGCGACGAAAGACAGGTAAGCGAGGGCTCATGGCTATCAAGGTCGATCTCGAGAAGGCGTACGATAGGCTCAATTGGTCGTTTATATTCGAAACTCTTCAGCTGGCTGGCATTCTGATTCAATTATCTAGGCTCATCATGGAATGTGTTACTACAGTTACAATGAGCATTTTGTGGAATGGAGAGGCTACAGAGGAATTTTCTCCGAGGAGAGGAATTCGACAGGGAGATCCCCTGTCTCCCTATTATTTTGTGCTTTGCATTGAGCGTTTGAGTCATGGTATTTCCCAAGCTGTGAGGGAAGGTAGTTGGAAACCAATCCGGTTGGCCAAATGAGGAACTCCCTTAACACATCTATTTTTGCTGATGACTTACTCTTATTTGCAGAAGCCTCAATTGATCAAGCCTATATCATTGATGCAATTTTGGAGAATTATTGTCGGGGCTCTGAAGAAAGGTTAATAAATCGAAAACCAAAGTTTTTTTCTCTAAAAATGTGTTATCTAGAGATGCCCAGCTTATTGGTGACGCCTTGGGTTTTTCGGCTACTAAGGATTTGGGCTGTTACCTTGGCATGCCTCTAATCCATTCGCGGGTGAATAAAGCTACTTATCAGTCCATTTTGGATAAGGTGGACATGAGGCTTACTGGATGGAATGCGGCTCATTTATCTTTTGCTGGAAGAGTAACTTTGGCTCAATCGATGGTTCAAGCAATGCCCATTTATGCAATTGAAACAACGTTGCTTCCCTGCCCCCCCCCCCCCCCGGTGCGTTAGAAAATTGACACGGCTTGTCGCCGGTTTATTTGGGACGGGAAATCGAAGAGGCACAAGCTGAATATGGTGGGCTGGGACAAAATTTGTATGCCAAAGACTCATGGGGGTCTGGGGTTCAAAAAGTTAGATGTGATGAACCATGCGCTGCTGATGAAGCTAACTTGGGAAGTTGTTTCGAATTCGGAAAAATTATGGGTGAAGGTGGTTTGTTCTAAATATGGGTTGGATCCTGGTAACTTACCGCTCTCTCTTCCGGATAAACAAGGGTCCCGTATTTGGATGGCTATCAGGAAAACGTGGGTAGACACCATGCATGGAGCCCGCTGGTCAGTTTGTGATGGGGTGAGAACTCGGTTTTGGCTTGACTGCTGGGTAACGAAGCAAGAACCCTTGATAAATCTTGCCCTCCAGCCGATCTCGCATGAGATTATTAATGCTTCTGTGAGTGAGTTTGTAACCGAAAATGGGGGCTGGAACTGGCTGATATTTGAACATTTGCTGCCTAACTATATCCTCAGGCAAATTGCATCAGTTATGCCTCCCGGGTCTCAGTTAGGCACTGATAGAATCTACTGGAGTTTTGATCCCAGAGGTGCTTTTACTGTCCGATCAGCATACGACTCCATCTGTCGTCAAAACCTCGCTATCAAAGATGAAACATGTGAAATGCTAGTTATGCAACTCAAGAGGGGGGGTGAATTGAGATATTAAAAATTATTCAATTTTAAAACAAAACTCAATGCAAATCGAAGACGGATTTAAAGCAATAACAAATAAATCAATCAAGCACAATAAAAAGATTAAGGGAAGAGAAAACAAACACAATGATTTTTATGTGGTTCGGCAATCCCCGCCTACGTCCACGCCTCCAAGCTCACCGGGCTTGAGGATTTCACTAAGCAAGCCTCCAAGGCTTCAAATGCTTACAATTGACTTCCAAGGTGTCAATGGACCTTCACAACAAGAGATTATCCCCAATCTCTTAACCCAAGTGTATCTCAACACTTACAATCTTTTGACTTGATTTTACAAAAAGGATTACAAATGAATTTCTCTCACACAATGTGTTTGATCAAAAATGAAAGTTCAATGTGTGAATGAATGAGATGAATACAAAGATTTAAAGCTCAAAGAAAGTTGTATTCTCAATATTTTGCTCAATGATGATCGTTGGGATTGTTCTTGTTTGAATTAGATTGAGCTTATTTATACTTGGTACTGAAAAACTAGCCGTTATTGACTGTCTGCCCGTAAATGGATCGCCATTAACTGTAAACGGTTAACCGTTTATTCTGGTCAAAGTTACCATTGAGCTGAATTTCAAATAAACGGTTGACCGTTTGTCACTATCGGTTCACCATTAATTTCCAGAGACCTCCAAAATAAATTTGGCTTAACCGTTCTCACTAAATGGTTCAAGGTTAGTAATCTGGAAATAATCGGTTCACCGTTTTCAGTAAACGGTTCACCGTTATTTTCCAGAATCATCATTTTAACAATACTTTGCAGAACATGCTTTCTGAAAATTATCAGTTAGCCATTTTCAGTAAACGGTTAGCCGTTTGCTACAGTGAAATTACTTTTTAAAATTTACAGTTTGACCCCAAAACTTTATAAAATTATACTATGACCCAAAACGTTATGAAAGCTTTCAAATATGTTCAATTTCAGAATCTCTAAATAATGGTTGCTATTCCCAAAACTTTCTGAAATTATGATATGGCTCAAAATGTTATGAAACTTTTCTAATAAGTCATTCTCCAAAATTTCGAGCAATACTTGTTGATTTCAAAGTTTTCAAAACTCTTTCAATTAAATCATAAACTTGAAAAACAACTAATTTCATAAATCATTTTTCCATTAAATATAGAACCTTTATAATGTGAAAATAATGATTTATTTAAAATATATAAAAAATAATTTGAGCTTAAAAGATGAATCATTCTTAATCTTGTTTGTTATCATCAAAATCAACATTATGGAAACATATATTTAACAACATGGAACTTAGCATGGTCGTGGAAGGGACCCCAATTTTTCCGTCTTTTTCTTTGGCAGATTATGCATGGGAATTTAAAGACTCATGGTGAGCTGGCTCGACGTCACATTCTTGTGTCAATGGCATGTGATAGGTGTGGGGCACCATTTGAGGACATTCTACATGCATTGAGAGATTGCCATTGTATTAAACGGGTTTGGCTGCGACTTGTTCCAGAGGGTGATTATCACTCTTTCTTTCACGCTAATTTACGGGAATGGATTGTAGCCAATCTTCAGAACAAGTCAAAGTCCATTTCCCACATTCCTTGGGAGTGTGTATTTGGGGTGGCCGTTTGGAGATTATGGTTTTGGAGAAATCATTTCATGGTCGAAGGAAAATTGGTGGACAGCTCCGCAATCAATATGGATGTTATGGCCAGAGCAAATGAAATTCATAGAGTGAATATTTCTTACATGAGTCAGCAACCGAGGAGAAAAGAGATGCTTATCGGCTGGCAGCCTCCTCCATGGCCTTGGTGTAAGTTAAATATGGATGGATCCGTTAGAAATTCAGGGGATGAAGGGGCTGGTGGTGTTATTCGTGATTCTGTTGGGCACTGGATTTCAGGATTTTGTATTAATATTGGGGAGTGTCCGATGGTTATGGCTGAGCTATAGGGTCTATATCAAGGTTTAATCCTGGCGCGGGATGCTGGTATAAAACGTCTGTTGGTGGAAGTGGACAGTCTGTGTGTTTCACAGATGATTTCTAAGCAAGTGGTCGTGCCCAATGTTTTCTATGCTTTAGTTGTTGCTGTACGAGATCTTCTAAGCAGGAACTGGCAAGTTTCCCTTACTCACATCTTTTGTGAAGCGAATTTAGCTGCAGATTTCATGGCCAATATGGCTCATTCAGTCCCTCATGGGTTACATCTATTTACTAGCTCGCCTGTGGATATTTATTCAATTATATTGCAAGACATGTTTGGGGTTGCTAAACCCCGTTTTGTTCTGTTTTAGCTCGTCTTATTGAGCCCATCTTAATAAAAAAAAATATAGATCATTGGATGAAATTTATGGTCTATAATAGATTAAATAAGATAAAATAAAAGATTTAAATGTTTATCATGTATGTATCTTTTTATTAGTTAAATAGTTTAAATTCGATAAAGGATAAGAAGTCATACCAATTAAATAGGATAGAGAGAGATTTAAGAGGAAACTAATTCAAACACAAAATTAAAGGCCACAAAATCTAGTTATTTAATGCTTTATCTGTATAAAATATAATTAATTTTACTATTTATATATAAAAGGTATAAAAGTTACATTATATAAGTTCTTTCTTATATAAATGATATAAAATTTCATCGCTCATAAACAAAATTGTATCCTATCACTAAATTATAATTACATTATTTGATTGATGTATATTTCATAGTACATTACTTTGATTTTGATAATTTATATGTATAATGAAAAGTTAACAAAATAATCTTCATATATAATGTTATATCTTACAATTGATGAAAAGCATAACTCATGACATTCATTTTAATAAGCACAAATGCTCAATTTCTACAATAAATGAATTCTTTTAAAAAAATCTATAATTTATGAAAAAAATAAAAATGAAAATAATATAATTGATATGATATTTGGGAATTTGGTTGATTAACAATGATCGAAGCCATCTTTATGTTGATTGACAATCAATTGAATTCTAAAAATAAAAATAAATCTGTAATTAATGAATAAATAAAAATGAAAAGGGAAATTATAATTTTACTACCAAAGTTTTACTGACATATCATGTCAGTATCAAGGTTTGCCGAAAAGTACATTTTACTACCAAAGTTTTGCACCGTTATCAATTCACTATCATTCCGTTAAGAAAAAGTTAATGTTTAACGGAAATTGAGTTAAAAGTGGATTTTACCCCCAAGAGTTTGGTAGTAAAATGATAATTCCCCTAAAAATTTGGTAGTAAAATGATAATTTTCCTAAAAATTTGGTAGTAAAATGATAATTTATCTATCAAATTAATAGATAATTTTACTCTTACAGCTGGAAATGTCTTTGACGCCCTTATAACATCAGTAAATTTTTAACGTTGTTAACGGAATGGTAGTGAATTGATAACGGCACAAAACTTTGGTAGTAAAATGCACTTTTCGGCAAACCTTGGTACTGACATGATATGTCAGTAAAACTTTGGTAGTAAAATGATAATATCCCCAATGAAAATAATACAATTGATATGATATTTGGGAATTTGATTGTTAACAAAGAATGAAACCATCTTTACATTAATTGACAATCAAGCTTTGTATTATTTAATAGAGGCAATGACAATCAATTTAAGCTTTATTTGGTATAGTTTTTTAAATAAAACTTATTTAAGTAGAGATTTTATTAGTATAGCTTTTATAAGTAGAGCTTTTACATAAAAAAAAATTAGTTGTTTAGTTGTCCAAGAAAGCTTTTATTAAAGGATAAGTTTTTTTTAAAGTTATATTATGAAATGAATAATATAAGAATGTTAGAAAAGTAAAGGATATTCTAGACATTTTAATATAAAAAAAAAATTCAACCTCTACTCTCAAAATTCCTAAATTTGAAATTTTGTTAGTGGAGGCAAAATAACTTAGTTAATATTTAAAAGCTCCACTAAAAAAATAACAATAAAAATTTTGATAAGAGTTTATGGTGTTAAATGAGTACTTATGACCATTTGATAAACCCTACTAAATAGGCACTTAAAGTCTTGTGGAATAATTTCACAATGACAATCAATTTAAAGTCTGGTGAAATATTTTTATAATGATTTTGTTTATGATATACGGCCTCATTCAAACAAGTCTAATTATTTCCTTTTTTTTTAATCTCTTATAGTGAATCAATGATAAAAAATAATTATTTATTACTTATATGTAGTAAAAACAAATTGTAATAGTAGGATAAGCTAGACCTAAATTAAATTAAGATTTAAGGAATTACCTATAAATTAGGTAACTAGTAACTATTTTCTAAAGATAGCTTCCTAGATTTTACTAAAGTCCAGAATCTTGAACCAGAGGAGCAGAATATTTATATTATTTTTTGGTTTGGGATTTTAAAGTGAAGAAAAGTATGGGAAAGATCTAAAATTGTAGGGTTTAAAATTCCCACACTTTAAAATTTTAGATTAGAAAACTATTATATATATGTGTGGATGGATGGGTGGATTAGACATATTATATGTATGCTCTAATCCAGGATCTTGGATTTTTTAAATACAAGAAAGTTTTTAAGTTATGTGATTTAACAGTGTGTAATGGTATTATGCGATTAAACCATAATACCATTACAAAAGGGTATTTTTCTGATAAAAATATTTTATAAATAAATAGTTTCAAAATAATTTTTAAAGTGCGAATAATCTCACTTTTTCCCTATTCAAACATAAATATCTTATAATCAAACATAAGTTTTAAACAACAAAAGAAGTAAAACTCTTAAAAGGTCTGATCAAGAATAAAATTTAGACTTTGGACAAAAAAGCGAACAATCCCTTTACGTTTATGTTAATTTTATAAGTCTTAGTCTTATTTATTTATTTATTTATTTTTTTTGGGGGGGGGGGGGGGGGGATTTTAGAGTTCTCAAAACCCTATGCTATCACCATGCTAATGTAGCAGACCTTTTGCTTAGCAGGGGATGCATACAACGAGGCTGGGTAGCTAGGTAAGCTAAGCAAACGAACACTACTACAAAAATTTAGAGTAAGCACCCCAAAATGATGAGTATTTATATTTGCTTAGCTTTGAAATGAAGTGGGTTTATATTACAAACAATTGGAGGTTTTAGTGCGAATATGTGTTATTGGAGGAGTTTGTGAAAAGTTGGTTTTGGCGCCAAGTGATAAGGATCAAGAGTTGTCATCTCGGCGAAAAATATATAAAAGACGTGTCAAATTTATTTTGAGGCGTCACATGACTTGTCGTACTAACGTTATACGATGTAAACTTTTTTACGACAGGTAGTTCCGAATCGTTTACATGAAAATGCCCACAATAAAATTCTTATTTTAAAACATGAATGTAGCTTTAGGCTATGAATCCTAAGAACATCTTGTTAAATAATTACTATTTAATATTCAATATGTATGAATTAAGATTGGTTGCAGAATGCAAGCCAAAATTTATATCTGAAAATTTGCACCTCATAGGCCCGGTTGACAAGGAAAATTTGCCTGAACCAAGCAAGTGAGCCTATTGTTAGCACATAAACACTTTTGAATGCAATATTTTTAGAAGCTCTAGACTAATGATATATTCAAAAATTAAGTCATGAGTTAAGAATACGTTATCCAAATTGATATATATAGCCTAAAAATTATTTTTAGTCGATGTCAAACTCTTCATAATGCTTCATATAATTTTACATTATGATCTAAATGTAAATCATCCATCTTATTTTTAGGAAAAATCTGGGTTTAGTAAAACTCCATCCAGTCATCTAAATAAAAGACAGTTCCTAATAAACACAAAAAATTAATGTCATTACATTTGCCCATCAAATGGTTGGCAATGAGCTGCTATTGGACGAACACTTATTTCCAACATTTGCAATTTGTTCTGGCAATCCTAGTAAGTGTAATGGTTTAGGCCTAATTATTTGTTAATTTTGACTGTTTCTAGTGATTATTTTTTTTTTTTTTTAAGTATTTAGAAAAAAAGACAACTACACCTCTAAGATTTAGGAAAATTGTCACAAAGACCCTCAAGTTTCCAAAGAAGGACACCAATACCCCTTTTTAATCATAATACCCTTTGATTCTATAAATCTCCAAACAAATAACCCCAAAATTTTATAATTAATGAAAATATGGCATTAAAATAAACGTAATAATTTATACATTTCAAAATAAATCGAAATTGTAAAATTTTTTTATATTTTTCAATATACTACACTTATTTTATTATATTAAAATAATTTTTAATAATAGATAGAAACATAATATTAAAATAAATAAACTAAAATTAAAATTACTTTGAATATTATGTAAAAGTTAATTTCAATATTATTAATATGGAGATTTTTTAATTGTAAAATCTATTTAACCCAAAAATTTATTTAAAATCTTTTAATATTACAAATATTATTAAAATAAATATAATAATTTAAAATTGTAATATTATTTTAAATGTAAAAAATAATTTAATATTATTAATCTACTAGATGGATTATATTATTTATATTTAATTTGTGTTAATTAAAAACCATTAAAGTCAATTTTCTAATTATTATAATCAAAAGGTATTATAGGTAAAAAGGGGGTTTAATATCCCTTTTTTAAAACTTGGGGTCCTTGTGACTATTTTTTTAAACTTTGAAGGTGTAGGTGTCCTTTTTCCGAGTATTTATTAAAAGGGCCAAAAGTTAGGAAAACCCTGCTGTCTCCCACTTGGTTCAGATGGTCAGAAATCTCATTAATGCGAGTAATAAAAATTTTATTTCTAGCAATTTAAAAGGGAGATCCACACTTTCCGCTAATATGATTTTATTAATTAATTAATAAACGCCACATAATCTGAAATAATTTTTTAGAACAAAAAATTTAATATATGTAGCACTATTCTATCACCAATTGTAATGCTTCAAATCTTTTTACAAATTTATTCTATCCATTTAACAACTAAACATTTATTGTCGTTATCATTGTTATTAATATTATCAAATTTAATCACGATGGTCAATGATTTGAAGATTTATTGTGATTGAATTGGAGCAAAGGACATAATCACATAAAAACATTAAAAATATATATATTGTCAAATGGATCGATGGAATCCTTTTTTGTTTTTTAAGCCCGAAATGGTTGCTATAAAGAAAATCAAAAGCTCAATGGCACGATATGAGCTGAAACTAAAGTTTAAAAAACTTTAAGAAAATAAATTGATTTGATAATATAAAAAATCAGGGTATTTAGTTGCAAATAGACCTATTTAATATGGCATTTTGAGAGATTATGGAAATTACATGAATATTGGAGTTTATTTTCTAAACAACGTGAAATGGATCATCAACTTACCTCCCCTGTCCAGATGGTGACTGAGATTGTAGTGAAGCAATTAACTTTATGGACTAAGATTGATGGAGATTTTACCAATAATAGAAAATGTGTGTGGGTTTGTGTATTAACGCAAAGATAGGGGAGAAAAAAATTTTCCTTTTTTCCTATTGGGCCAGGTTTAATGATTTGGATATCATCTATTGTAACTTTATTTAATTTGTTGCAATTTTTCTATATCAGCAATAAGTTGCAAAAGAATGTATCTGTTACTAAATCGCGGTGAGTAAAAATTAAAAAGGAAACAAAATAATTTAGGGTGCGTTTGGGATTGAGGTGCTGTAGCTTCTACTGTGAAAAAAAAAGCAGTAATTATGAAATAAAAATTAATAATATATAGTAAATGTAAATTTTAAATAATATTTTTGATAAAATTATTAAAATATAGTAAATTTTGTATTATACAAGTGAAAAATTATATCAACATAACTTAAAAGTTACAACAGCTAGTGTTTATCAAACACTTTAGTGCTGTAGCTTTTAAGATACAGCTGCCCAACCTCAATTCCAAATGCACCCTTAAAAGATGGCTTTACCATTTTACAATTTGTATTACGTCTCTATAAATATTAGGTCAAAAATAAAGTTTTTGCATACAATTTTTCTTTTTCCCTCAAAGAAGCATCTGCGCGATTTTTTTTTTTTTTTTGTACTACAACAAAGGGATAAAGCCTCGTTTAACTTTCTTGTTGGTTCTTTTGATTGTTGCATATGGTTAGTCAATGTCCCAAATATCTCTTTCTATTTTTTTTTTTTGGTTAATTACGAACACATTTCACCTTTTGTTTCATTTTGCCATTATCATGAATTATTGATATCAAACAATAAAATTCAATTTGCAGGCACCACAATCTTTGAGTTACCAAGTGCTGAAGCCTACACCGGAGGGTTACCAATTCGTTGTACCCAGGATTCTGATTGTGTGAGAGATTGTCCATCTAAAAATGGATTTTGCTGTAAAGATGAAAACAAACCTGTCCTAAAGGCGTTTGTTTTTGTACTCCACCTACATCATTGTAATGTGTGATTTATGAGTGCATCTTGTGCGTGAGAAGAAATAATGTTTTGTAACTACTACATTAATAATAAAAATTCATTTGTAATTGAAGTATTTGACATTGTTTTTTCATGTCAACAAATAAGGTGATTTTAAGAAATTTAAAGCTAATTATGGTGTTTGATAATTTTTTAAAATAAGTTTCATAAAATGACCCAATCCTATACATATTTTTAGTAAAATCTAATCTTGAGAAAGTTTTATCTTTTATACAATTTCATATATATACTCACATATATATATATATATATATATATATATATATATATATATATATATAGATATATATATATATATAATTTTATAATTTTAAAATTTATAAACGTGGTACTATTAGTAAATGAATAAGTTAAAATTTAGTTAGAGATGGACATTGATAACAATCATCGAAGCTCTTAAGTGTCAACTTTTGTATTTATTAACTCTAAAATTTCAGTTAATTTTCATATATTGACATAAATATATCTGGATATTGTATTCTTTTTGGTGTATTTAAGTTTGAAACTTTGAATGACATCTTTAGATGAAAGAGCAGTCAAGCACATATTACTCCAATTTTTACATAGCTTTATTTGAGAGAGATATGGAGCAAGGTTGAAATGGTTATATGGCTTCCAAATTCTTTTTGTTTTGATACATATGTTGATTGAATTAATACCTATTAACGTAACATTCCTGAATACATATTAAAACTATTAATTTATTTAGGTCTTGATTAATTTTAAATTTGATCAATAGTAAAATTATTTTTGTATTAGATTTTTTATTTAATTACTTTGTGGATTGGATAGGACGTAAAAGTTTCAATCCACATCGAATCCGCAAAAAATTGGATTGAATGTGGATTGTGGCAAATCCGCATTTGATCCCAGATGTATGGATTGGATTTTGATTTCATTTACTAATCTATAGATTAGATTAGATTGAAAATATATAATCTGTAAAATCGTGAATCCGATATGAATTTGTGTCCAATTTGCAGAATGCAATATGTAAATATCCTTATATAAAATTATTCTTATTTAACTAGGAAATAAAATTATTAAATTATAAAAGATTATTATTATTATTACCATTTATATTGACTATTGAGATAACAAAATTAAAGAATTAAAATTAATAAAATATAAATATATCTTTAAGTTGGCAATTATTATCTACAACGCAACAGAAATATATTATATATAATGTATATAAATGTGCAAGTAAATTTTGTTTAGCATTATGTCCATTTTAGTCATTTGTATTCTTATAGCAATTTAACACTAAGGTTACCAAACACATACGATTGAGTTTAAAATTCACAACACCTTTAAAAATAAATTTTAATAAACATTTAATTGATTCTCTTCATAGCTAATTAGTTCTACAGCATAATAAACAATAATTATTTTAAAAGGTACAACATCACCAAACTAACTCTTAATTTTGAGAGATTATAAAGAATAAGAAATTGTGTTTTAATCGGAAATAAAAAAAAATTGTGTTGAATAATTCTTTTTAAGTAGAAATCATTAAGCAAATAAGCTATTGATGAAAATTTCACTTTCAAAATAGAGAATAATCGTTCACTAAATCTCAGTGGGGGCTAAATTCGAGTAAGATTTGATGGTAAATGATTGAGAAATATTGAAATCCTTCATTTTAAACAAGAAAATAAATAAAAATTAATTTTTTTAGTGGAACTATGTATTAAAATGGAGCCTAAAGTTTAGGAGAGCAAGTATGATAATAATTCAATTTTTAAATAATAAAATAAAGCTAAAATAGGACTTTAGTAAGAAAGTAAAGTAAGAAACAGATTAAAAAATTAGAAAAGAAAGGTAAAACATATGTCAATTTTCTTCAATTATTAGACTTAAATATACTTTTGACTAATAAACTCACATTTGAAAAACAAATATCTTCCCCTTTGTCGACTTAATACAGTTCGTCATTTTTGTTGGCTGTTGTATTATTAAATCATTCACCAGCTACTTGTGAATTTATGAAACCCAACTCATATAACATTAAATTATTATTGCTCCAAAGCTAACCACCAACTAAACACATTTAATTTTACAGTTCTTAATTAAGTTCTTCAACCATCAGATACAAGATGTATATATCAATCAAGATCCCACAATGAAGACAAGTTACAGTCTTTTATTAACTTATTCCATCTATAACTTTCATTAATCATTCTGAATTTTCCGCTTCTGGTCAATTTAGTGAGTTGATTCAGTTTCTGGTAACTAAGCTACAGTCTTCTATTGACTTATTCCATCTCTAATTCATTTGTCTTTCCGAATTTGTCTTTTTTTTTTTTGAAAAAAAGCCCCCTATGTTTCTTCCGGTGAAAATCTGTCCTGAGTCAACTAATTGAGTTGATTCAGTTTCTGTTCTTGGGACTAGTGAACAATCTTCTGCTTGCAAAATCCATTCTTTCCCTTTTCTTCAATTGTAATTCTTGACTGTTTCTTCCCCACAACTTGAATTCGGTATACAAATATAACGGAAATCAAATAACTAGGAAAGGGAGTTATGTAAATTCAAAGAGCATAACAGGATATGTTGACCATGAGATCACAAATTAAAGGATTAACTTCAAATTAGGCATTAAATCAAAGGATTAAAATGGTACTCGACTAAAGATTGTAAACTAATAAATAATTAGTCTAGGTAGTATTAAAATGTTTGCCAAGAAAGTACCACCCATTAGACACGTAAAGAATTATTTTACTTTTCATCCAAACTAATAATCATCATAATAACTAATAAACTGGATTGAATTAGTAACATTTGCCTCTGGGGTATAATTAAATAATCGTTTTAGGATCACTCTATTATTAATTAATCATTGTCCGATTGTCTTTTCTTCCCTTGACAAAAATGATAACCCATTCAACACGCATAAATATTAATTAATGGGCCACTATTTTTTCTTCTTGAAAGAGAATTTTTGCAGCGAGACCAATTCAAGATAAAGATCATAAATGAGTGTCCCTCTGCATTAAGCCAGTCCTTCGCGTCTTCATCTTAATGCAGGGTATCCGCGCCTATAATTATTGCTTCAGTCTTTTTCAACAAATTAAATTATACCTAATATTACTAATGCTTTGAAGCTTGCATTTCCTTTTCCCCTTTGTTTTTATCCTCCCTAGGCTTTTGGTGAAGACCTGAAGGATTGACTTAACGACACGGTCTACCTATTACCAATGCCAATATCACATTAACTATTACTTCTTAAAAGACAACGTTACCCCATTGTACAAAGTATAAGCAGTTACTCAAATTGTAGAGAGTGAAATATATATATATATTGTTTATTGCATATCTTGCAATAGAGATTAATTTATTAATTCCCTAATTTGGTAAGATTTTAATTTATTAAGAATATTTATTTTTTAATTTAATTAGATGTCTAATTTAACAAGTCAATTAATGATGGGATTCTATAATTGACACATGAGATCTATTTAGAGCAAGAAGTTGGTTGAAACATGAAGTTTATTAAATACTCTAGATATTTCTTGGGAGACAAGCAAGGCAAGAAAATCATATTTATTCATATTCAGATTCATAGAAATTATAAGAGGAAAGAAGCTCTTATTTAGAAAGAATACAGGTCTTTTAAAACTTGCTATTTTTATGAAACCCTAGTGCCTATATAAAGAGAGGTATTTCACAATTGAAGGTGCACACCACAGAGCATAAAGCAGAAAACCAAAATTCGGCCTCCTCCCTAGAGAATCCGGATTTGGTTTATAAAGTTGTGTTGATTTGTTTTCTTATCTTCTTTTCCTCTCTGTGGAGAGTTTATGTGGATCTTGGATCACTAGATATTGAAGAATTGAAGAATTGCTATTGATCACTTTGCAAAGTGCCTTGAGAATCATGGTTCAAGAGGGGTAGCAATTATCCAAGAGAAGCAGATTCAGTCTAAGGTTGAGTAAACTGTATGGTGATAAACTATAGGTGAGAGTCTTAAGTTTGGTAAATTCATAGGTTGTAACATCTCAATTTAATGAATTGTTTTTCATATGGGCATGGCCTCGTGAATGTAGGATTGATTAATCTGAATCACATAAAAATCTCCGTATCATTTATTTTTCGTGATTTATTGTGTTTTTGGAAAATTAATATTTTTTATGCGGATAAACAGTAATCGTGAATAGTAATGATGAACATTATTTTCGAAAATTATTAAGTTGTTAATTCTAGGGTTTTAATTGCCTACATTTATTTGCAATAGATCTAAATTCTTTTGAATTGGTATTAGAGCAGGACACTAACTGTTTATTTGGTGAGAATCTTGGGACCGAGATCTATTTTGGTAGGTATGAGTTTGCAAAGAGAGGGAGGCTCTTTGGCTCGTCCACCTCTACTGGATGGGATAAATTATGCTTATTGGAAGTAAAGGATGGAAATATATCTGACAACTACTGATGAAAGAGTCTGGGCAATGCGTAGTTATTAGATATACTTCACCTACCAGAATTGATGAAAATGGTGTAGAATCTCCAAAGCCAGTCAAAGAATGGACTAACGATGAACTCGATGCATCTGGGTATAATGCAAAAGGACTTAATGTTATTATCAATGGAGTTGACGTGTTTCAACACCAACTAACTTCTACGTGCAAGACATCTAAAGCTGCTTAGGATATACTACAAAGTATTTTTGAAGGTGACAATACGGTAAAACGTTCTAAACTTCATAAACTTACATCTAATTTTGAGAACTTGAAAATCCATGAGCAGGAAACCATATATGAATTTAATTCTAGAATCCTTGTTATGGTTAATGATTGTTTTGCTCTTGGAAAGCCTATTTCTAAGGAAGAAATTTGTAAAAAAATCTTAAGATCTATTCATCCTAGATATTATCGTAAAATTTTGGCCATTCAATAATATGCTGATGTGTCTACAATCACAAGAGGTTCTCTTATAGCAAAGTTGATGGTCAATGAGACTAACTACTTGAATTTGAATACCAAAAAAGAAAAAGGTATTGCTTTTCAGGTTGAAACGGAGGCTCTTGTCATCAAACCAAGTGAGGATGATGATCCATATGTGTACGTGGACAACTCTCTTGCACTCATTGCAAAGAATTTCAAAAAGATGTTGAAAAAGAAGAACTTTAACAAACCAAAGAACACTTCTATATCAGTGTCTCCAACCGCTCAAAAAGGTTCTTCTAACTCTAATTCTAAATTATTTGATTTTAACAAATTTGAGGGTGTTCGATGCAAAGAATGTGGAGGCATAGGACACATACAAGCAATTATTCAAGAGAAGCAGATTCAGTTTAAGGTTGAGTAAACTGTATGGTGATAAACTGTAGGTGAGAGTCTTAAGTTTGATAGATCCATAGGTTATAACATCTCAATTTAGTGAATTGTTTTTCATTTGGGCGTGGCCTCCTGGATGTAGGAATGATTAATTCGAACCAGGTCAAAATCTCCATGTCATTTATTTCATGCGATTTATTGTGTTTTTGAAAAATTAATATTTTTAATGCGGATGAACAGTTACTGTAAACAGTAACCATGAACAGTATTTTCGAAAATTAATTAAGTTGTTAATTTTAGAATTTTAATTACCTACATCTATTTGCAATAAATCTATATATATATATATACAGTAGTTTTCTGGTCAGGGATTTTAAAGTATGGGAAAGTCCGAGAAAGCTTTAAAACCGCACAGCTTTAAAGGCTTATAGTTTAAGCCTTTAAAACCATGCAGTTTTAAAGGTTTCCCGTACTTTCCCGCACTTTAAAATTCCAGACTAGAACATTTCTCTATATATATATATATATATATATATATATGAATCCTCATCATCTAATACCAAGCACATGCTATGTTTGCATTCCATTGACCACTGTTAAATTCTTCCAATGAAAATGATTATTTATATAAAAAGTATTCAGTATTGATTTGGATAATTTTTTGACAACTTGTGACGTCCTCATTGATACGCCAAGAATTTTGTTGAATGTGATATCACTGGTTTGTTTGAATAATTTTCAGGATTAGTAATAAAAGAAAAAAGATGCAAAAATATAATTTCAATTTATCCAAAAAATTTGAGTTTCAAGAAATGCATCATTTATATATGTCATATTACTATAGGAAAAATTTAGAAATTTTTGAAAGGGTGGAAATATTTTGGGATACTATCACAATCACATATAAAAATAGAGTTCTTTTTTTTTTCACTCCTACAATTTTAAGAATTTAACTTAGTAATTTAATCTATTTAATGAAATTAATAATCTCTTCTTGAGTCTGTAAATACTAAAACTTAATTTTATATCCTTTAATCGTATTTGCTCCAAACTCACGAGAAGAAAATTTCTATTAGAATTATGAAATTCATTATTAGAAATTTGTACAAAAGTTATGATGTTAGAAGTCTGATCATAGGTAATAAATTAATATGATGATTATAAAAGAAAGCAAAACTTACAAGAATCATTCATTAGGATTATCAACAAGTGTATCTAGATAAAAAGAATAGAGGGAAATATCTAGTGTTTCTGAGTGTGGATCTTAAGGACTGGCTTAAGGCAGCGGTTCCACATAAAATTATTGCACCTTTCGACAAGTTATGAGTGGTCTTTTCACTCTATTTTCTTTCTTGCTGCTTCTTCGAAATTTCGGTTTCATTATATATACTTAGAAGCACTTATGAGTGTTCTTGCATTATCAAGCCAATTAAGCACACATTTACAATCTAAATACGCTCGTCTCATGGAAAGAATTCCTTTTCTCCGGATGATGATCAGATTTCTGTTACTCCATTGCTTTATTTTTTCCTTCATGATTGCATCAGCCAACACTACTAGTATTACCACAGACCAACAAACCCTTCTTTCCCTGAAAGGTCATGTAACTGATGATCCAGCCAATTTCTTGGCTAGAAATTGGAACACAAGTAGCTCTGTCTGTAATTGGACGGGCGTCACTTGTGATGTCCGTACTCATAGAGTGACAGCCTTGAATATATCTGGGTTAAATCTCACGGGCACTATCCCTTCTGAACTTGGGAATCTTTCGTCCCTTCAAACACTTGATCTCAGTTTTAATTGGTTTTCGGGTTCCATTCCCGCCTCTATCTTCAACATGTCTTCTTTACTTTCTATTAATTTTACAAACAATGCACTATTTGGCGAACTCCCGCCAAATTTTTGCAATCACCTTTCCAATTTGGAATCCCTATTTCTTAAAAGTAATAAGTTTCATGGCAAGATACCATCCACTTTATCAAACTGCAAACGGCTGCGAAACATATTTTTATCGCTTAATGATTTTTCTGGGACCATACCAAAAGAAATTGGCAACGTGACAAAGCTTATCGGGTTATATCTTCAAGGGAACCAACTCCAAGGTATGATCAATGAGTTTAATTAATTGATGAAAATTAATAATGTCTCACTTTTATTAATCCTGTCAGCCTATAATTATTTAATTCTATTGAGTAAATTTTTTTCATCTCTCTTCAGGCAAAAGCTTTGTTTATTACATTTTTTTCTTCTTGAGCGCCGGTTAATAAATATAAGTGTGAAAAGTTAAATTATTTTCAGAGATTGCAAATAGAAATTGTGTTCAATTGATATTGTCTACTTCATCTGTCAATTGTTATTGCAGAATACCAATGACAATAACACATCCAGTTTTAATCTAATTCCAAGACATAAATTCGTAAAAGAATTAAGAATTAATTTGCAATGTTTCTTCTTTGCTCATGTTTATGGCAAAAGTTTAAAAGTTAGTGATATAATAAGTAGTAGAGAAGAAGAAATCAGAAACAAGCAACAATTTGTGATAATGGCGGTTAAGTTCAGACGTTTATTTAGGCATGAAAGCAAGCGTTTTGATTTTGAAAAGGAAAGTCTAAACTAGATTAAATCCTAGCCTTAGAGCATGTTTGGTTCTGCTTATCTCGTCATTTGACAAAAACTTTATTTATTTATGTTTTCATAAATTGATTTTTTATCTCTTTTCACGCAAAAACGTTTTTTAGTTCCTTTTTTTCTTCTTGAGTGCCGGTTAATAAGTTAAAATATTTAACGCATATGTTTCTCATGGATTTTAGGAGAAATTCCAGAGGAGCTCGGGAATCTTGCTGAATTAGAGGAGTTATGGCTACAAAATAATTTCTTAACTGGAACCATTCCTTCATCAATCTTCAATCTTTCTTCTCTATTGAATTTGGATTTGTCAGTTAATAACTTGACAGGTAGTTTTGGCTAATAATATGCATTTGTGACATCAACATAAAACATTTGACATGAAATCACTGTTTATCTTTATATAATTGGTGATGCCATCGCTAACAAATGATTTCTTAACAGGCATCGTTCCTTCTCAACTTGGGAATCCATCTTCACTTCAAAAACTTTATCTTAGCTATAACCAGCTCTCTGGTCCAATCCCTTCCTTTATGTTATTTAAGTCTTCCTTACTAGAAAATATTCATTTTGAATATAAAGGTATTATTTGCTGAACTCCCAGGTGAACTCCTTGCAAATATTTGCAGCAACCTTCCTCTTTTGCAAATCCTGTTTCTAGACGAAAACAACTTTGACGGCAAAATCCCATCGACTTTATTAAGGTGCAAACATCTACAAACATTGTCTTTGTCGATCAATGACTTCTCGGGAGACATACCAAAAGAAATCGGCAATTTGACCAAGCTTAAGTATTTATATCTTGACCAAAACAGACTCCAAGGTATGTGTGATTTATATTTATGTCATTCTTTTAGTTATCACTCCGAGTATTTTACCTGGACCACTGTGCGCTCGTTCTTTTAGCATCGACTTTATAAGATCATGACACGTGTTGTTTATGCCTTTCTAAGTCTATGATTTAATTATTTTTTACTTTCCATATTAAATTAAAACACATCGTTTCATTGCCTAGTTAAAAATCTAAGACTAACGGTTCTAAAATTAACGAACGTCTAACAAGCACAAACCTTCTATTTCTTTTACTTTGTTAGTTTTTCTCTTTCTCTTTTCTGTTGCATTTTCTTCTCTTTTGTGATCACTCAACAACTATTGATAATCTATCAAGCAGATTAGATGTTTTTCTTTACTTTCTTTTTTTGTTCTTTTTTTTAATTGTCTTTCTAGGGTCCAAAATCAGATGGAGAATTTGAAAGATGGAACAATAAATATAAGTGTGAAAAGTTAAATTATTTTCAGAGATTGCAAATAGAAATTGTGTTCAATTGATATTGTCTACTTCATCTGTCAATTGTTAAAATATTTAACGCATATGTTACTCATGGATTTTAGGAGAAATTCCAGAGGAGCTCGGGAATCTTGCTAAATTAGAGGAGTTATGGCTACAAAATAATTTCTTAACTGGAACCATTCCTTCATCAATCTTCAATCTTTCTTCTCTATCGAATTTGGATTTGTCAGTTAATAACTTGACAGGTAGTCTTTGCGAATAATATGCATTTGTGACATCAACACAAAATATTTGACATGAAATCACTGTTTATCTTTATATAATTGGTGATGCCATCGCTAACAAATGATTTCTTAAGAGGCATCATTCCTTCTCAACTTGGGAATCCATCTTCACTTCAAACACTTTATCTTAGCTATAAATCCCTCTCCGGTCCAATCCCTTCTTCTTATGCAAGTTTTCTTAACAAGATAATATTCGTTTTGAATAATGAATATAATATATTACTTGGTGAACTCCCAGGTGAACTCCCGACAAATAGCTTTGACGGCAAAATCCCATCGACTTTATTAAGGTGCAAACATCTACAAACATTGTCTTTGTCGATCAATGACTTCTCGGGAGACATACCAAAAGAAATCGGCAATTCGACCAAGCTTAAGTATTTATATCTTGACCAAAACAGACTCCAAGGTATGTATGATTTATATTTATGTCATTTTTTTTAGTTATCACTCCGAGTGTCTTACCTGGACCACCGTGCGCTCGTTCCTAGAATAGCAGGTGTTTATTTGCTTGAAAATCAATTTTGTTGAAGCATTTTAATTGGAAACCTTATAATAAATGCTGACAGTAACTTTGAATAAGCAGAAAATTATAATAGATAAAGGGATTTGGATCCTCTCATATTCTAATATTTCTTAAATTTTGTACAAGATCATGACACATGTTGTTTATGCCTTTCTGAGTCTATGATTTAAATTATTTTAGACTTTCCTTATTAAAATTAAAACACATCGTTTCATTGCCTAATTAAAAATCTAAGGCTAACAATTCTAAGATTAAAGAACGTCTAACAAGCATGAACCTTCTATTTCTTTCACTTTGTTAGTTTTCTCTGTCTATTTTCTATTGCATTTTCTTTTATTTTGTGATCAGTCCACAAATTTTGATAATCTATTAAGCAGATTATATGTTTTTCTTTTCTTCCTCTTTTTGTTCTTTTTTTTAATTGTCTTTCTAGGGTCAAAAATCAGATGGAGAATTAGGAAGATGGAATAATATCTATAAGTGTGAAAAGTTAAATTAATTTCAGAGATTGCAAATAGAAATTGTGTTCAATTGATATTGTCTACTTCATCTGTCAATTGTTATTGCAGAATACTAATGACAGTAACGCATCCAATTTTAATCTAATTTCATGATGTAAATTCGTAAAAGAATTAAGAATTAATTGGCAATGTTTCTTCTTTGCTCATGTTTATACCAAAAGTTCAAAAGTTAGTGATGCAATAAGTAGTACGGAAGAAGAAGTTAGAAACAAGCAACAGTTTGTGATAATGGCGGTTAGGATCAGACGTTTATTTAGGCATGAAAAAAAAGTGTTTTGATTTCAAAAAGGAGAGTCTAAACTCGATTAAATCCTAGCCTTAGAGCATGTTTGGTTCAGCTTATCTCGTCATTTGACAAAAACTTTATTTATTTTTTCATAAATTTTTTTTTATCTCTTTTCAGGCGAAAAGTTTTTTTATTTCATTTTTTTCTTCTTGCTCGCTGGTTAATACATTAAAATAGTTTACGCATTTGTTACTCTTGGATTTTAGGAGAAATTCCGAAGGAGCTGGGGAATCTTGCAGAATTAGAGAAGTTATGGCTAGATAATAATTTCTTAACTGGAACCATTCCTTCATCAATCTTCAATCTTTCTTCTCTGTCGAGTTTGGATTTGTCAGATAATAACTTGACAGGTAACTTCCCTAACGACATGCATATGTGAAATCTTCCTCTTCTTCGTAATTTTACATCTCCCGTTATAAATTCTCTTATAGGGATATGTCATGTCATTTCCACTATTTAATATTATCTTGTTATTTGTTAGAAATCTATGAGATTATGCAAAATTTTATAAATTATGTTTCAGCAGATAGTCTATTAATAAACAATTTCTTAAACGGGCACCATTCCTTACGTTGGACATCTATTTCAGTTGCAACGGCTTGATCTCAGTGATAACCAATTCTCCGGTTCTTTCCCCTCTTTCAAATTCAAAATGTCTTCTTTACAAGTTCTTGATTTCAGTGTCAATAGACTATCTGCTGAACTCCCTGCAAATTTTTGCAACAATATTCCTTTTTTGGAAGAGCTTTATTTGTCCAAAAATATATTTTATGGCGAAATACCTTCCGACCTAGGAAATTGCAGTTATTTGCGAATCTTACTTTTGTGGTTTAATGATTTCTCTGGAGCCATACCAAAGGAAATCAGTAACTTGACCAAGCTTGAAAAGTTAGATCTTTAGTTTAACAGACTCCAATGTGCTTCTTATTATAGTTCATGTTATATCCACTCGTGTGATATTTTACCTTAATCAATGTTGCGCAATCTTATAAGTTACAATATCTTGAAGGTTAGTGTGATATTTTACCTTAATTTAGTGTTTGAGCATTTCAATTGAATAAATTGAGAACCGGTCCTCGGTGGTATTTCAGCTGATAGATATGAAAAATAGGCTTAAAAGGTTATTTTACTGAAATAATAGTTAAAAATAGAGAAGTACAGTACACATTATTATTAAGCCTATAATTAATATTACCATTCCCCAGCTTAGCCCTTTACTTTTCGCCACACATGTGATCTTTTAGTAAGATTTTCTATCATAAATTCTCGGAAGTATTAAGATATATATATATATCATATAACGAAGGATCAAATCAATTTTGGTTCCAAACAATCGCATTTAGTGTTTATCAAATATTTTAGTATTGTACCTTAAAAACTAGAGCTACTTAACTTCAATACCAAATACGCTTTAAAACATACTAAAGCATCGATGGATGAGTGGAGACAAAATTGAGTTTGTTTTTATGTATTGTTTATTCTTTGAAACAAATTTAAATATAGTTATTTCAAAATACAATTAAGATACCTCATGAAATCAATATTCTTCCACCATGATATCAGTTCATATATTCACTGTAGTAGCACATAGAAAAATAAAGTAAAAATTTAGTTTGAAAAAAATTCTGATGTTCATACAAATATTATATTACTAATTCAAATTTATATTAAAATGAGTAGTTTCTTTATTTTTTATTTAATAATGGCGTGAATCCTGGTATTATTAATATTTATATTTAATTAATAAGAATTTTTTTTATTAATTTATTAACATTTTATCTATGTATAATAATTAATCTTAAACTCATATTTAATCATTTTAATTACTAATACTCATTTCATGATATAAAAGTGTATAATTTATTATTTAAAATAAATTTGAATTATTTTTTTTCAAAATACAGGTGAGATACCACATGAAATCGGTAATCTCCATAATCTGGAATGGATGGATTTTGGTTTTAACAAATTAGTTGGTGTTGTCCCAACTACAATCTTCAATGTGTCAACACTCAAAATGCTTTGTCTTCATAGTAACTCACTCTCGGGAAGACTTCCATTAAGCGCAGATGTTCAACTTCCAAATCTTGAAGAGCTTTACTTGTGGGGTAATAATTTTAATGGCACAATTCCTAATTTCATTTTCAATGCTTCTAAGCTCTCCATACTAGATTTGGAAATAAACTCCTTCTCCGGTTTCATTCCAAACACATTTGGCAACTTAAGAAACCTTAAGTGGCTTGGATTAAATGATAACTATTTGACATCTTCGACTCCAGAATTGAGCTTTCTATCCTCGTTGTCAAATTGCAAGTATTTAAAGTATTTTAGCTTCTCTGATAATCCACTAGATGGCATTCTTCCAAGGGCTATAGGCAATCTTTCTCAATCTATGGAAAACTTCGATATGGAAAATTGCAACATTAGTGGTAGCATTCCTGAAGAGATCAGCAACTTGACCAACTTGATAGCAATTTATTTAGGTGGAAACAAATTAAATGGAACAATTCCGATTACTCTCGGTAAATTACAAAAGCTTCAATTATTGAGTTTTGAAGATAATCAATTGGAAGGATCAATCCCAGATGATCTTTGTCGTTTAGCTGCACTATTTCAGTTGGACTTGGGCGGTAATATGCTTTCTGGGTTCATCCCTGCATGCTTTGGCCATCTCATCAATCTAAGGAAACTCAATTTGGGCTCCAATCAGTTAACTTCTACTTCTTCAACTTTATGGAACCTTAAGTACATATTGTACCTTAACTTGTCTTCAAATTCTTTTACTGGCCCACTCCCAATAGGGATTGGAAATTTGAAGGTTTTGGTACAAATAGATTTGTCGATGAATAATTTTTCAGGTGCTATCCCAACAACAATTGGAGGCCTAAAAGATCTACAAAATCTCTTTTTAGAATGTAATAGATTACAAGGCTTAATTCCTGATTCCATTGGTGGTTTGATAAACTTGAAATCCTTAGATTTATCCAATAATAATCTCTCTGGAGCTATTCCTACATCTTTAGAGAAACTTTTAGATCTCCAATATATAAATGTTTCTTTCAATAAGCTAGAAGGAGAGATTCCTAGAGAGGGACCTTTCAAAAATTTCTCAGCGAAATCATTCAAGGGAAATGAATTTTTGTGTGGTATGCCCAATCTGCAAGTCCCATCATGCAGAACTAGAATCCACCACAAATCAAGGAAGAATGATCTTCTCATAGGGATCATCTTGCCATTGAGTACTATATTTATGATGGTAGTGATTTTTTTGATCTTAAGATATCGAAAGAGAGGGAAGTCACTGCCCAATGATGCTAATATGCCACCAGTAGCAAATCAGAGAAGGTTTACATACCTAGAACTTTTTCAAGCTACAAACGAATTTAGTGCAAACAATCTAATCGGTAGAGGAGGTATTGGCTCTGTTTACAAAGCAAGAATGGGACGGACGTTGCAGTGAAGGTTTTTAACCTACAATATAGAGAAGCATTTAAGAGTTTTGATATTGAATGTGACATGATGAAACGTATTCGCCATCGAAATCTTATAAAAATCATTAGCAGTTGTTCAGATGATGATTTTAAAGCATTGGTATTAGAATACATGCCTCATGGAAGTCTGGAGAAGTGTTTGTATTCGAGCACCAACATTTTGGATATTTTTCAAAGATTGAACATAATGATAGATGTTGCATCAGCTTTGGAATATCTGCACTTTGGTTATTCAATCCCAATAATTCACTGTGACTTAAAGCCCAGCAATGTATTGTTAGATGATAATATGGTTGCTCATTTGAGTGATTTTGGCATGGCAAAGCCCTTACTCAAAGAAGATCAATCTTTGACTCAGACACAAACACTTGCCACCATAGGCTATATGGCACCAGGTTCGTTACATAATAAATATTTTTTATTTCCTTAATACTTTCTTATATGTTTTCTATTTATTTTGATCTTCATTTGTGCATACTATTATAAATTATATTATCTTACTATGTAACTGTTGCAATTCATAGAGTACGGAAGAGAAGGACGAGTATCTACAAATGGGGATGTTTACAGTTTTGGAATTATGTTAATAGAAACATTTACTCGGAAGAAACCCACAGATGAATTTTTTTCTGGAGAAATGACATTAAAGCGTTGGGTTAATGACTTGCTACCCATTTCAGTTATGGAAGTTGTTGATGCAAATCTATTAAGTCAGGAGGACAAACATTTTATGACTAAAGAACAATGCGTGTCATTTGTCTTCAATTTAGCTATGAAGTGTACTGTAGAATCACCATGGGAGAGAATCAATGTAAAAGAAATTGTAAGAAGACTCTTACAAATTAGAGATTCATTGCTTAAAAATGTTGAGGGTAGACGCATGTGACGCTCAAATTGATTTTCTTTTCTTTCACTGGTAATGATTTATAATCTTTGCAATAAATAGCTCCAATAATTGTGTGTATGGGTATTGTCTAACTTTTAATTTGTGCTAATGCTAGGTCTGCTTTCCTTGGTTGTTGTGCCCGCTTGTATCCTACCTTCTCTCACTTTTAAATATTCCTTCATTCTAAATTAGCTATGATTCGGAAGGGAACAGATTTGACACTTGGTCAGTTTGCTGCATCTTATTCAACTTCTAAGGTGATTTGTTATTGTGCAATTTGAGTCCCTTTAATTTTCCTTAGAGATTTATGCCATTTGTTTAGGTTTAATTATATTTATATTTTTTCTATAGGGAAAATCTAGACTTTCATTTGTTATAATCAGGTCAGTGTGATTTAATTATTGTTCTTTTGCTTCATGTGTGAAAAACTATGAATATTTTGTAGGATTTAGAAGGATTGAAAATTTCAGTGCATTTAGTTTTATACCCATCAGTTTATGCATATATCGCATTTCATGAAAACCAAAGCTGGCAAATTGATAAATGGACCTTATTATATGTCAGATGACCTAAATACTTTGCTCAAACTAGGGAAGCTATTTACAATTCCTTTTAAAATGATATTCTTACTTGCGCATAAAATTAGAAAAGAACATATATTACACTGAACTCACAGATGAAATTTTTTTAGGAGAAAATGAGATTAAAGTATTGGGTTAATGATTCGCTACTCATTTCAATTACGACAGTTGTTGATGCAAATCTACTAACTTGGGAAGACAAACATTTTATGACCAAAGAGTAACGTGTGTCATTTGTCTTCAATTTAGCTATAGAGTGTATTGTAGAATCACCAAAGCAGAGAATCAATGCAAAGGAAATTGTAATGGGTTTCTTAAAATTTAGATGCTCGTTGCTTTAAAATGTTGAAGAGCTAGACGTATGAGACAATCAAATTGATTTTCTTTTCTTTCACTGGTAGTGAATTATAATCTTTGCCATGAATGCCTTCAAAAATAGTGTGTAAGAGTATTATCTAACTTTTAATTCATGCCAACTCTAGGTCTGCTTTCCTCGGTTGCTGTGCCCACATGTGTCCTGCCTTCTCTTATTTTCAAATATTCATTCTAAATTAGCTATGGTTCGGATGGGAACGGATTTGTCACTTGGTCAATTTGCAGCATCTTATTCAATTTCTAAGGTCATTTGTCCCCATTAATTTTCTATAGAGAACTCTTGCCAAATTGTTTACTATAATCAGCTTATGCGTGTACTGCATTTTGTCAATATCAAAGCTGGTAGATTGAGAAATGGCACCTATTACATATCAAATGATCTAAATACTTTGCTCAAAGCTAGGCAAGCCATTTACTATTCTTTTTTAATCAAGCAAAATATAACGAGTTTTACTTGCTCATAAAATTAGAAAAGAAAACTAGGATTATTGCTCCATAAAGTTGTCGTTTACTAGAAGTACATTATAGATTTTACACCTAATTTATTATGTCTGTAAATTCACAGTTGTATAAGGGTTAAAGCTACAATGCCGGGCACTAAGCCCGGATACCATATTGAAAATTGAAATCAAACCGTTCGATTGAACTTGAGATGTTGGTTCTCAAGTATATATTAATAAACATTTTATACCATCAGATTTCTCATTCATTTGAAATCCATAATTTCTCTCATCCATTTAACCCCCCCGGCCCCACTTTCGCCAATCTGATTTCTTCGCTTTCATAAAAGGGAAATCCCTAAATTTCTTCCCTCTTTGAAATCCATAATTTCTATCATCTGATTTCTTTGCTCATTACCTAAAATCAAATCCATTGTCTCTCTCACACTAATCAACCAATTGGAGTCATCTGCCCTAGTATTTGGTTTGTATACGAGAGCTAGGGAGAGGCAAAGTTGGTATCACGTCTGTTGCTGCGTTTCCAACCGCCCACCATTATTTCTGTCGCACCATTGACTATACCATCAGTTCTTCAACCTTCACTGCCGTCATCCTAGCTTTGGCCGAAATCGTGGCCGCGTGGGCTTCCTGAAGCCACCAGCGAAAACCCTCAAAACAAGTTAATTTTTTTCTCTTGATATACTATTTTTTTTCTTGTTTGGTTTTTGGTGTTGTTTGCTTGTTTTGAGATCTGCAATCATTGTTCGGAATCCTAAAGATGGGTGCTCACTAATTTGGTAAAGATTTACCCATTCAGCTTTTTTTCTTTTATTTTTATTTTTTTGACCAATCTTATTTTATATGTGTTGATATTCATTATATCATTTTTAAGCTGTTTTTTGCCGTTTTTTAGATATTTTTATTGATGTTTCTAGAGACTCACCATCATATACTGTTGTTTGATGATTTAATTCTATATATTGATGCTATATAATCACCAGCTTTTATTTTTAATTGAAAGTCTTAGCAATTTTTTGGGTTATTTGTTGATCGGTGGTGGTATGTTTCAATTATGTAGTGCTATAGATTGGAAGTTTGGAGTTGAGCTATTCGTTAAGAGGTGAAACGCCTCAATTTTTAAATAAGCTCTTATGACTTTGTTTAATGGAAGTGATTGATTATCATTTTTTTTTTTAATTTTGGGTAGGCTTTTTGATAATGTGGGGACTGAAGTTAATACTTGCGAAGGTGACAGAAAGCTTTATTAAGAGGCCAGGAAGTTAAAGCTTGTGATTTAGGTAGGTAACTTGGTGCAATTGATGTTTTGTTATCTCAAAACTGAAAAGTAAGGTTGTTGTTGGTTTTGCATGTCTAATTTTGCTAGAAAATTGATTATTGAACTGAAAAGATAATAAATAGTTTATTGATTTTGCAGAAAATTTAAAGATTGTTGGACTGTTATCATAACTTTGATTGTTTCAAAATATGACTAAATGATGCTAGATTCACTTCAAATTTTGAGTAATAAAAGCCGGATTGTATATTTCAAGTCTGGACATTTTGGAATGAATTGAACTAATAGTTGATTTTTAATGGATTTGTCAAATTGGTCAGTTGCTGTTGGAATTTATCAAAAACTGTGTATGTACCATGTTTGGTGTTATAAACGAATAATCTATTGGTGTCAACATGAGCTAAAATTTTGAGATATTAAACTTCAATAAGTCTATTTTAAATGTTGAAAGTTCCTTGGTAATTGAACATCTGGTTCTCTTTTGTTTTTTATGATTTTTCAAACTCCACTACTTTAGCCGTAAACCCCTTGACAGAACTATTCACTTGTGTTTGATCTTATGAAACATTAGCTTAATGATATCAGAATGTCTTGAACTTTTAATATGTTATCAAGTTATATGTGTAATTATGTTCTGGGAATTTTCATCCCAACATATTGAGTATTTTAATTTTAATAAATCACCAAAGCTCAGCTGTTTTGTGTGAATTAAAACGGCAGTTTTGATTTGATTAGTTCAATCCTGTGAGAACCAATTATGGAGTTGTCCAAATGGCTTGAAAATTTTATATGTTGTGTCTAATAATATTTTGGAAGTTTTCACAATATTCTGAATAGTATTGAATTTTTAAAGAAAATCAGAAGCTTAGGTTGTTGGCGTTTCCTGTCAATAAACCAGTTTTCTGTAACTCTGTATTGGATCATAGAAATAGTAATAAATGTAACTAAATTTGAGCTAAGATGTTATATTCTAGGTGCTTTACATGTCTAGATTATATCTGCAAATTTGTATAGTAATTGAACCAACCCAATAATTTAAAGGGATTATCGAACAAGGCCTGTCCTTATTACATGGTCTAAAATAATGCCAAAGGTTTCTATAGATTTCCATGAATTTTATTTGTACATCATTTGTTATTTGATCATTGAAATTATAGACTTTGAAGTTTGGTCTTATAGATTAGCGATTGACTTTTTTTCGCTTGATTGCAAAATTGATGGATTCTTAAGATTGATTCTTATGTGTTTAAATGTCAATTTTCTTTTGGAATCTTTGAGTATGTTTTCATGGCCTCGTGGTTAAATGAGATGTGATTAGAATCATTATGCTTAAAAGTGTATGGGCTAATAGCTCATGCCTTGCTTTTTTCAAGTATTTTGTTAATGGAGATGCTGGAAGTAGTATGTGAGCTCTGCTTAGACGGTGCTTTGGAGTTTCATAATTTTTAGCTCACTTCTTGGATGGGGGTGTGACACAGGTCGACACCTTTTTTGTAATGATAATGGGGAGGGAAAGCCTCCATTGCTCACGACATATGGTGGAAGATGATGGTGAAAATTAATTCGCGTATGGCGTGCACCCGCCAACTCTCTTCTTTACGCTTTTTTTTTTTTGTAATTACAAAGTTTGAGATGCCTTTGTTTATGGGTTTCATTTACAAGCTCTGATGAAATTAATCCAAAATAATTAATGTGTTGTATGTATTATTTGATTTTTAAAATAAAAAATTTACAAATTACCAATTGCACTAAAAAGAAGAAGAAGGTTATTTGGTAATTTAAAATTGTCATCATAGTTATTTTCGTTTGAAGAATTAAACGAATTACAAAATAATGAAACAAATAATAACTAAAATGATAAATTATTACTTGGAGTAATAATGATCACTTAAATTATCAAATCATTTTAACACTACGGCAACATTTTCATTTATTTTTTTCTTAATAGATGGAGCTTAATTAAACATAATTAATAATAAAAAAGAATATGAAACAAATAATTTTGATTATAAATTATCACCTGAAATGTCAAGAAATTTTGAAATGCAACATGATATTTATACATGTGTTAGACAATGTGATACATGAAATATCAACATCAAACATTCATTGTACTAGTTAACCATTTCATTTGTTGTGAAATAAGCTGAGTAACCGTTTCATACTTAGTTGTTTTTGGAGTGGAAGCAGCTAACTGCTTAATTCTTTGCTTAACAATTTGGCTAACTGTTTCATTGTTAGCTATTTTCTTGAACGCAAGCAGTTAACCACTTGATTCCTTGTTAAATTAGTCGACTAACCACTTAATTGTTGAGTGTTTCCGGAGTGGAAGCAATAAACCGCTTAATTCTTCGTTAAATCAATTGGCTAACTGTTTCATTGTTGGGTGTCTTTGAAGTGGAAGTGGTTAACCGCTAGATTCATTGTTAAATAAGTTGGCTAGCCAACTTAGTGATTATATGCACTGTTACTTTGTTTTCCTCACCCATTTTCAATTTTTCTCTTTATTCAAGACATGGAACAATTCAAGTAAAACAGGCAACAAGTGAGGTCAAACATATAACATGAAATTTATATTTAAAAAGGTCATGTAAAATATGCAACATCTGATGTCAAACATACAATAGATGAGGTTAAACATGAGAACCACATCAACATGCAAAAATTCACTTGAAAGATGCAAAGACGGAAGTCAAACATGCAACATGAACGTGAAACATGAAACGAGTGGAACAATTTTCATTTTTTGGCTTTATTCAAGATATACAATAATCCATGTGAAACATGCAACAAATGAGATCAAACACGCAACATGAAATTTACATGTAAGAGGGTCACATAAAACATGGAACATATGGGGTCAAACATGCAACAGATGGGGTTAAACATGAGAATGACATCAACATGCAACAATTAATGTGAAAGATGCAACAGGAAGATCAAACATGTAACACAAACGTGAAACATGAAGCAGCCGAGAAAATTTTCATTTCTGGCTTTATTCAAACATGCGAAAATCCACATGAAACATGCAATATGAAATTTACATGTAAAAAGGTCAAGTAAAACTTGCAACACCAAAGGTCAAACATGAAACAAATGAGGTTAAAGATGAGAAACATGCAATAGTTCACGTGAAAGATGCAACAATGGAGGTATACGAACGTGAAACGTGAAACGAGTGGGAAATTTTTTTATTTTTTGGCTTTATTCAAGACATGCAACAATCCGCGTGAAACATGCAATAAATGAGGTCAAACATGCAACATGAAATTTACGTGTAAAAAGGTCACGTAAAACATGCAACAGTTAAGGTCAAACATGCAACACATAAAGTTAAACATGAGAACCACGTCAACATGTAACAGTTCACATAAAAGATGCAATAACGGAGATCAAACATGCAACGCAGGCGTGAAACATAAAATACGTGGGATAATTTTCATTTTTTGGCTTTATTTAAGACATGCAACAATCCATGTGAAACATGTAACAAGTGAGGACAAACATGTAATATATGAGGTTAAACATGAAAACCATGTCAACATGCAACAAGTCACGTGAAAGATGTAAGAATGGGGGTCAAACATACAATAAAGACGTCAAACATAAAACGTGCGGGAAAAAAACTTTTTGGGTTATTTAGAATAACAAAGTTGAGAAAAATAACAAAACATGTAGAAAATTTTGATGTTAAATATGACACATCACATATAATATATGAAACAAACATTTTTAATTTATTATATAAATTTTTTCTTGATTTTGACAACATTATATCTTTCTTTTATTTTCTATTTATTTTTTACTATTAATTTTTTTCTATAATTTCTAAATTAATATATTATTTTATTTAATTTTTTAAATTTAAAATAATGTGCAACCGGTTAACAAACGGATTGTACCAGGTCTTTAGCTGCCAAATGGTTGCCAAAGACAGCTTTTGAGAGCTCGACACTATACAGGCTCCTTGTATAAAACTCTGTTTATGCTTTCACTTAAATTCATCTTGTAGTTATGTTTTTTTTTTTTATGCTTTCACTTCACTTAAATTCATCTTGTCTATCCGTTACAAAAATTGCATATGTGATACTCCATCACATGATCATATTATAGCTAAGGAAGGACCACGGTTCATTGGCTACACTCAAGTGTAGCGGAGTATTTGGATTCAAGAGTCAAGACTATCCAAAGGTTGTTCAAGATGCAAGGCTGTAGCTTTGCAACTGTATGCGATACTGGCAATATTAATTATATATTTTTCCACATCTATATAATAATAATAATTATATATTCAAAATAATAATAATAATTAGAATAAGTTGGAATGAATTAATTATATATTTTTCCTCCTGTGGTATAAATTGCATAAGATTGGAATTCTTATACGAAAATATTTTTCTTATTCAAACCAATATAACCATATTTTATCATTAAATTTCTTAAATTTCATATTATTTATTTTCTTAAATTATTTTTACTTGTGTGGTATAAATTGCATTGCTGTTTACTCAAACTGTAGAGATTAAAAAAATTTACTTGAAAAAAAAAATATGAACCCACATGCTAATGTTTGCGTTCCAGCCTAGTCAAGTCAATAGATCGGACTAATTTATTTTTATTACTTCAGTTTTTAAAAAAATTTGCGATGACCGATCAATCTACGAGTGTATTATCCGTAGAGATTGCTATAGGGATACATTTATGTATATGCTAAACTAAATTAAATAGAACCAATTTAATAGGTTTCATCACATTCGCAAAATAACTAAGAAAAATAAGACAATTATCATAATAATAAATCAGTTTAGTGTCAAAACATATTATTAAACCAATAGCAAATCCTTTCTCGCTTTGACGTAATACACTGACTTTACATTAAAACAAACATTGTCTTGCTGTTGAAAAAAACTTATGTTAAACTATTTAATTAATTAAATTTTGACAAACACGAGAGAGGGATGGCACCGTCCGATTAAATTTAAATTTCCAGTCCCACCATCATTGTCTGTCATGTTCGTCAAATTTAAATTTGAAAATAAGAAAATCTCACCACATCTATATGATGACGGTGCGGGTCCTGTGGGATTGTTTCACCTAAGATTTTATCCCCAGGACCTCATTTAATTAAAAAGGTCTCGAGCATTCTTAGTCAGCGGCAGATTCAGGATTTTGTTTTGATGGAAGCCGTAGTGATTAAACTATAAACTTAACTTTGTTATGACATAAAATCAGTGTTGTAAAATTTTTACAACATTGCAAATATAAGCGTGTGCGTGTATTTGTGTGTGTGTGTGTGTGACAATTGATATCTATTCCTAGAGAATAGTTCAACACAAAAATCTCAAAATAGAGTTTGACACAGAACACCTTTGGGTAATATATAAAATTGTGACCGACCGCCAAAGGCATTTGTAAGAACATTTTGAATTAAGCAGTACAGCGATGCAAAAGATTTTGGGCACCTTACACTAACATAAAGTTTGGTTTCGATCTCTGCACTGTCCTATGTTTGTATTCATCAAACCCTTTCTTCAATTCAAATAGCCGTTAACTAAATGAAACAGAACTATGTAACCCTGCCACAAAAAGAATTTGGCCTTCCAAAGAACATTTAAATGCCAGATCTTATTCCGATCCCTTGAAGAACTACTAGAACTTTTCGCAACATCCATATTCTCCCAAGCCAAAGACATAAGACACCCTGATTTAACGGTATAAATGCCATCCTTCGTAAAATGTCGTAACACCTCATTAGCCGTTGGAGTACTAGGAAAATGAATTCAAAAAATGGATTCAACATCCATCGGCACAAAATACTCCGCAACAAAGAATCATTCCTACGATTACTGTCCATCGGCACAAGGTGACACTTTTGTATCAAAACGAAGCACTAGAGACTGCGCGACAATATTTGAGCTGTGGAATCCAATTGCCGTGATAGACATCCACTTGTGAGTTGCGTGACTCACACTCAATATGTCACCAAATACCTCGTTCAAGAACGCCATGCCCCCATAGAAGACTTCACCAGATATAAGATAAGGGTTATGACCATGCTTTGCAGTAAGAAAAGACTTGTGTTTAAAGTATCGAGCTTTCAGCCGAAAGAATGTTCAAAGACCAATCACCAACCTTGCTTAGCCAACATCGCTCTATTTTTCATTTTTTCTTTTTCCCTTTTTCCCCGAAAGGAACACCCCTCCATTCAAACAACAAAAATCTCTGAATCCATTACAAGTCTACAAATCAAAAAGACCAAGCAACCAAGCCTACCAAGTGTTGAAGATGATTGTGCAAGCCGAATAGCAATTAGAAAATACCCTTATTCAATTAGAAAATGTTATCAGTACATTTACGAAGATAATTATTATTATGATTTTTTTAAATTCACATATACTCCTCAACCTAGCTATTTGTTATCAATTCTTTTGAGAAATTAAAATAAAAAATAATATTTAATAAATGTGTTTTTATTGAGTCTTGCTTGATTTTCTGGGTGTCAAGAGCATAAACAAGATTGGGCTTCCCTTTGGTCCTTTTGCACTTGGGCTTGCTTATTGGGCCATTTTACTGTTAACCATGCCGGTGATGAAGTTCATATCGAACAATTGCCCCTTGTACTTTGTGCTTTGGTGCCAAGGTGCAAAAGGACATGAAAAAAATAAAAATTTATCGTGAATAGAATGACTGAATCATGCTATAATCGTCATTGGAAGAAAATCAAGTTGAATTATTACAAGTGCTATCCACGAATAAGAAATATAATTATGCAGTAACTTGCTTGTATAATAATTTGTTCATAGTGTTTTTGGGCATCGCCGGGAGTTAATTATGGATAAGCTTTTATTTGATTTAGAAGCCGGACCTTTAGATATCGGTTCATATTATAATTTTAAACTAAAGATTACTTGTTCAAACCCCAACACCAATGTGATTTATATATGTTGCTCACAAACTTATGATTAAAAAATTTAAAAAAAAAAGATATTTTAAGAAGAAAAAAAATCCCTAGCCTCAATCCAAGTAAATATTTTTCTACGTGGAAGGCAGCAGAACAATCTCTACAATTATGAACATGAGTCTCCAAGTTGGATTAGGATTCTCTCTTAATTTTTTTTTCTCTCCTAAACTAATTAAAAAAAAGTTGGCTTAATGGTAAATAAAATTTTTAAAAAAGCTGGCTTGATTATCAACATTAAAATTTAAAACTCAATTTTACCCACTTATTAAAATATGAGTTAAAAAAAAAAGGAACTAGGAATAGGAAAAGATCGTTGTTCCTTTTGAAGTCACGGATTAATGGAGCAAAATTTTGAGACAAACGTTAGCACTAATATAGCAGGGACATTTTAATTTGAACAAACTTTGGTTTGTTGGGTGATTTTAAAGATGAAGAAGAAATAGGCTGCTGATCATTTTCGGAATCATATAGTAGTAATTCAAAGCCAACGATCTTAATTAAATTTTTAAGAAACAACCATATTAATTAAAATGAGAGATATATAATAAGCTAAAACTAGGATAGTAGGAGCCATTGATCTTTATACCTCTTCTTGATAATTGAAACACTAAGCCAAAATAACGCTTTAAAGAGCAAAATTTTAGAACCCAAAATTGTTGCATTTGCTCTAAAAGCCTCTCCGGTGACTTGAAGCAAATCCGTATTGATTATTAACCACTCTAGCGGAAAAAAATTGTTACATTTTTTCTAGGCATGAAATGGTAGTTTTGTTTAACTCTAAAACATCTTGAGAGTTTGTGTTTATAGAGATGTTTGAATCTTCTTTCTGTACGAAATTTATGTGTAGTGCACTGATTTAAGTTTCTATATTATAGAGTTTGTGGAACTCTAAAATATTTATAATCTTCTTTGAAGTAGCATAAAAAGTGGTGTAGCGGTTGATCTTGATGGTACCCGCTTAGTAAAAGACTGCAAATACATTGGCCAATGTGCTTTTCATTGAATGAAGTGATGCTTTTGAACAGAACTTCAATATTAGGTGTATGTTGAGACCATATAAATATATGTTACTTAGAGGGAGATACAAACTTTTGTTGATCTCAAATAAGTTGAATTGGTTTTAGGTGAAGATACCTCCTCGGAAATGTATACTTTCTGAAGTTTGAGGAGCTAATTAAGGAACCGAACAATTGAAAAGGTTTCAAACCTGCTATGACCATGCCAGGGGTCCCAACCCAACTCAAAGATGTCTTAGTTATGGGTATTAAATGTTTATTTTTAAAATTACTATAATTAAAAAATTTTATAATATTAATTATTTTTATTTTATTTTTCTTTCTCTCTCATCATCACCATCGCCTATAATTAGAAGGTTTGACTTTTTCCGTAAGTATGGGAGTAAAATTTTAGATCTTTTAGAAAATATAAAGAAAGTGGTGAATAGAATTATCATTTGTAAAAATGAATTTTACTAACATATGTCATATAATGGGGCAAAAGTTTGATTGTAAGTTCTAGCTTTTCGAGAAGGCCTAAATGAGGAAAGGTCTATAAAAGATTTATGAAGATTTTTAATATCTTAAAAAATAGGGAAATTTTTAACCTACCCCCAAATAAATTGACATTTTGTATCGCGCACCCAAAAAAAATGACGTGTTGCACCGCGCCCCCAATTCCGTTAATTTTTCAGTTATTTCTAACGGCTCCGTCTAACTTTTGATTAAATGACAAAAATGCCCCTCTATATGAAAAAAAACAAAATTTTTAGCTCATTTAATTTTTTTAAGGTTTTTATTTCAATTGCAATAAAAAAATTTCTTGTTACATGTACATTGTCACCACTATTATTTTTCCTTTAATTTTTTTAAGATTTTTATTTCAATTGCAATAAAAAAAATTTCTTGTTACATGTACATTTGTCACCACTATTTTTTTCCTTTAATTCTTTTAAGATTTTTATTTCAATTGCAATAAAAAAAATTTCTTGTTACATGTACATTGTCACCACTATTATTTTTCCTTTAATTTTTTTAAGATTTTTATTTCAATTGCAATAAAGAGAATTCCCATTAAAATTAATTTAAGGAATGAACTTTCAATTTTACCCCTCCACCGTTAAACTTAACTGAGAAAATAACGGAATTGGGGGTGCGGTGCAACAAGTCAAATTTTTTGGGGACACGGTGCAAAATGTCAATTTATTTGGGGGTAGGTTAAAAATTTCCCTAAAAAATATTTTCTGCAAAATTAACAATATCAACTAGAACTAATGCAGGACGTTATTTTAGAAATTTTAAGATTTTAGAATTTTATTATTTTAGGATTTCTATTTTAATTAGAGTCAATTATGGTATTTTATTACTTTAGAACTTTCTATTTTTATTAGAGTCAATTAAGACATGAGATTTAGTTAACTTAGGGAAAGTATATTTTATTTCCATTATAATTGTGATTCAGTTTCCCTTTTTTTTTAAATTAACTTAGGGAAGTGAATTTACTCTATTATAAATAGAGAGGTCTTCTTATTATTTTCATAACTTCATATTCAATTATTTAATAAAATTTCCTCTTTTATAATTTCCTCTGGAATTATCTATCAAAATCTCTCTTGTAGAGTTGTTTGGATTAAAGCATCATATAATCTCGCTTTAAGCGTTATTAAAAATCTTATTGAGTCGTTTGGATTAAAATGATATCTAATCATTCTTCGATTAAAGCGTAACCTAATCGCGTTGGCTTGGTCAAGTATTAGAATGATATTTAGTGTTTTCTATCCTATCAACTCCACTTTCGTTTTTTCTTACCCAATCAATTTTACTTCCGCTACCCTCGCTGTTAGAGTGCAATTTATGCACTAGTTTTGCATTGTTTACTTCCCTTAATATCGATGTTTTGCACTTAATAATAGTGATTCACTTGTGTTTTATTTTTGTAGGTGCAATTCTATTGATTGGTGCTAAAATTGAGCTACAAGATGAGGTTTGAGGATGATTGTTTTCTTGGAGAAATTATGAGCGTCAGAAGAACTTTGTTGATAAGGCGTGGGCGTGCTGTCAACTACGGACCTGCAGTTTTTAGTTTAACGTGTTTTGTATTTTTGGTTATTTTTGTAATTACGAATTTAATATTTCAGATATTAGTATTTTATTTTAAAAAAAACTCTAGAGGAGAGTATTTAAGGGAGGAATCTATTGTGAAAAAGAGGGGATTTTGGGGAAAAGAGAGAAACCCTAGATCTAAATTTTTCTCTTCTCCCTATGAAGAACTAAACCTATTATTCTGGTTGAAGGTTAATGAAGCTTTCATTCATCACTACTGTGAGATCTTTCTTATGCTTTAATTATTTTATTGCTTTTTGGGTATTTGTTTATTCTCTGAATTATTGTCATGATTATGTTTGTTAATTAGATAATTGACCACTGTTTAATTATCAACTTAATCAATTGTCAATTAAAGGATTCATCGTATGAAGATTTTAATGTTTGTGACAAATAGCATAGCAGTGAGTTGTGTTATGAGAATAAACAATCTAATTTAAATGAACCATCGTATGCGTTTGTTGATTAGGATTTGGGTCTCTCTGGTTTTTCAGCCTGTCAATTGATTAAATCCTATGATCGTATCTAGGGTTGTCTATTGATTAGGAAAATAACCAACGGTTGTACCTTGGTTATCGACTAGTTAAAGAGAGAATGGCTATTAGAGTGTCTCAGTAGCTATAACCGGTCTATTCATAAGTAGTAATAATTTATATTTGAATCAATGATCAGTAGTCGAATCAAGCTGAGTTAATTCCTTCAACCAGAGCTTTCCCCAATTTGAATTACAATTTTAATTTGCGTTCTTGTTATTTTAATTTGGTTTTTATTATTGTCAACAATTCCCCCATTTTGCATTTTATATTTTAAAAGGATTTAAATAATTACCGATCTCTGTGGACACGACCCTGCTCAATCACTATACACAATTTATTTAGAGTAGGTATTTATTTTTGGCTGGCTTCGACAACCATCACTCGCTCCATCAAGAACTCACAAAATATTATTTATTCAACTTTTCCTAGGATGTTATGGCCGTGGACTGAGCATAAACCAGCCCAACTTGTGGCGAGAACCAGTCTTCAAGCCACAATCATCCTTTTTATTATTTTGGGGTTATTCTAATATTCTCGTTAAGATCCCTCGTAATTTCTGCTAATATAATGAATATCTCATTGATTTAAAATGTTGTCACCATTGGTGAAGCATAAAGAAGAAGATCACTGATGAGAACAAAAAAGTTAATTATCAATTAGTGTATGTCAATAAATTCTAAATTAAGATAATTCAAAAGACATCCATATTATAAGAGAGGCCAATGAGGTTACTTTCTTAATTCACTTAGCAACCATATAATTAACTTGAAACTTGAAAGAAAAAATTGGGGTACCTTTTAACATTTTTTCTTATTGCAAGACCAGTTATACAAATGCATTTTACTTTTGCAAGCAAACAATCAAAATTGTTAGTGCAATGATTTGTCTGATAATACCCTTAAAATTGAATTATCCATAGAGTTATATTTTTTTTCAAATTGTTTTCTGACTATTATAGTTAAACCACGATGGTCGTTAATGATTTTAAGATTTATTATGAGTGAATTGAAGCAAAGGACACATAAAAAAAAATGTTGTAAATATATATCACGAATGAATCATGCTATAAAACGTTAATGAAAGAAAACTAGGTTGATCAATTAAATAAAATTAAGTTGATCGATTATTAATAAGTTGATCGATTGAATCAATTTTTTAATTTCAAAATGGTAGCAATAAACAGAAGAAAGTCAAAAACTCAATGGCACGAGATGAGTTCAAAGCAAAGTTAAAAAATATACATATATATAGCCTTAAGGCAATAAATGGATTCAATAATACAAAATCTGGGATATTTAGTTAATAGCAAAATTGACCTACTTCATATGGTATTTTTAAGAGATTATAGAAATTACATGAATACCTTCTTTTTTTTTTTTTTACCCTAATCAACGTGAAATGGAATTAATAGTGGGATCATCAACTTACATTTACTGTCCAGATGCTGATTGACATTGTAATGATGCAATTAATTTTATGAACTAAGATGGATGGAGATTTTACTAACAACGGAAAATGTGTCTGCGTTGTTAATGCGAAGCTGGAAAAAAAATGAAAAAAAATTATTTTTTCCTTTTTTTATTGTTTCCTATTAGGCTAGGTTTAATGATTTGAATATTAATTTGTTGCAAGTTTATTTGATTTATTGTGATTTTTCTATAAAATAACGTAGAAGTTGGGTGTGCCATTTTACCATTTGTATATTACATCTCTATAAATATTAGGTGAAGAACAAAGTTCTTGCATACAATTTTTTTAGATTTTTTTTTCCCACTCAAAGAAACATCCTGCATAATCTTTTTCTTATAGCAAATGGAGAAAGTCTCGTTTAAACTAACTTTCTTGGTCGTCCTCATGATCGTTGCATATTGTTAGTCAATGTCCCAAATATCTCTCTCTCTTTGTATATTTTTTTGCTAATTACTAACACATTTCGCTTTTTATTTCATTTCTCTATAATCATGAATTATTGATCTCAATTTGCAGGCACCACAATCTTTGAGTTACCAAGTGCTGAAGCCTACACTGGAGGGTTACCAATTCGTTGCACCCAAGATTCTGATTGTGTGAGGGATTGTCCATCTAAAAATGGATTTTGTTGTAAATATGAAAACAAGCAAATCTGTCCTAAAGGTTTTTGTTTTTGTATCCCACCCAAATCATTATAAGCTGTGATTTATGAGTGTATCATGAGTATAACAAGAAATAAAGTTCTATAACAACTACAATAATAATAATAATAATTTAATTTACAATAGAGGCACTTTCGCATTATTCCTTTATGTCGACAAATAAGAAGTTATTTTGAGAAGCAAATGAGAGGTTCAAAAGAAATTTTGAGAAGTTTAAAACTAATTATGATGTTTAGTTATTTTTTTAAAAAAGATTCTTAGGTGAAAATCACCTAATCCTATACTATATTTTTAGTAAAATTTAATATTGAAAAGTTTGATCTTTCATACAGTTCCACGTATAACCTCATATATATTATATAGACATAAAAATATCTTTTTTAATTAGAAAATACAATTAATAAATTTATGAAAATTATTATTATTATTTTATTTTTTTTTAAAATTTGCACACACTCCTTGACCATATTTCTCAAATTAGCTATTTTGTTATCAAATTTTTTATTGAAATTAAAAGAAATAAAATTAATAAATGTGTTAATAAGTCTTGCTTGAAGAAGATGCCGTTTGCTGTGTCTTGTGTGTCAAGAGTAGAAACAGTATTGGGCTTCCGTTTGGTCCTTTTGCTGTTGGGCTTGATTGCTGGGCCTTTTCGTATCCAGCAATTGCCCCATGCCATCGAGCAAATGAAAAAATCATCGTAATTCTCGTGACTGAAATAATTTGAATTATTTCAAGTGTTATAAACCAAAGTTGGTTAGTGTAAGTGGTTTGACACTTTCACTTCTTAAGAGAGGTCAGTGATTCAAGCCCTGTTCTCATATGCAGTCACCACTTTGGCCAGTACTTTACCCTTTACGGACCGACCTGGTGCGAGTGAGGATTAGTCTAAGTTGTGGTACGGGCTTAAAGGTGCCTCTTACAGTTGGGGCCCACTCAGGACCACCTCGTGGTTCAGACCAAAAAAAAAAAAAAGAAATATAATCCTTTAGTAACTTGCTGATATAATAATAAGAGTTGATCGTGAATAAATTTTTTTTGGCTTGTATAATAATTTGTTATGATTTTTTTTTGTTTGAAAAGTTAATTTGTTATCTTTCATTTGAACTAAAGATAATTCGTTCAAATCCCAAGACCAACGTGGTTCTTATATATACCTGATTAAAATTTGAAAAACAAGTTATTTTAAGAGAGAGAGGAAAAAAAATCAAGTCTCAACTCATCCTAATAAATATGTATATAAGAGAGAAATGGTTAAGCTTGTTACTCACACACTCTTCTTGCTTTATGTTGCAAGTTGCGATTCTAAATGCCAACGTCCCGATTTTATCCATTCATTATCTAAAAATTAATATGTAAATCAACAAACTAATTTATTTTCTTCTTCATCTGTTTAGTTTAATTAAACTTTAAAACTAAATGTCGTTAAAAAATAAATAATAAATAAACAAACTTTAAAAGTGAATGCAAAGTAGTGAATTTGTTGGGTTTATGCTCAGGTCAATTATTTTTGTTTATTTTTAAGATAAATGATTTTTTAATTTAGTTAATTAAAAATTAAAATAATAGTCAAGGCAATCAAGATTTTTGATTGATATTTCCAGATATTCTAAATAATAAATTGGGATAAAATTTTATATTAAATCTCAACTAATTTTAAATCAATTTTTTAAAAAATGATACTGAACTGAACTCTATATGGTTCAGGACGAGATCCCAAATCCTAATAAAAATTTAGATAATTTTGTTAACTTAAAGGTAATATTCTAAAATTATATAAATTGAACAAGTGGCATAACTGTAATTGTTTTGAACAAATTGGGTAATAAAAAAAATAAAAGAAAGCATTAAATTTAAAAGACAAGACATGACACGTGTTTGATAAATAAAAGGGCAATATCCACTGATCACCCATTTTTTAAATTTTTAAAAAAAATATATAAATCTTTTATTTTTTACAGAATTCCATGGAAAGTTTACAAAATATATCATTATTTTACTATCGTCTAATGTCTGTGAGAGAATTTAACATAATATTAATATAATGATTGTTTTGATCCTTTAATGTAAAATTACTATTTCACCGAGCTAAATGACAAAAGTATTAGATGACTTTGGTTATTGTTTACAATTTATATATTAAATAAAAAATAAAAATAATCAAAATTATAATAAATGAAACAAAATAACCAAAATTAAAAATGAAAATAATTAAAAGAATTAAAACCCAAACCTAATCCCAAACTCAATCCAATATCCAAATCAAAACCAAACACTAAACAAAAAAATTAAAAGAATTTAGGCAAAGTAGTAGTAGTAGGGAAGCAAATTGTGCCCATTTTGTTATTGAATCAGACTCTAAAGAAGTTGTGGAGCTTGTTCTGAAAAGGAAGAGCAGCTTAGCTGAAATATCATGGAACATAGAAGAAATTCAGGAATGTTTAAAAGGGCTGAACACGGCATCTATTCTTTTTGTACCAAGAAGGTGTAATGTCATGGCTCATAACTTGGCAAAGGTAGCTTTAGATCGTGTAGACCCTGTCCTTTGGATAGGAAACTGCCCAGTTCCCACTGTGGATGTTATTCTCCAGTTTTAATCAATGGAAAGGCTTACTTTCTCAAAAAAAAAAAAAAAAAAAAATAGTAGTAGAGAAGAAGAACGAAGGAAACAAAAAAAAAAAGCATCAGCAGCAGCAAGGCACAAAGCTTATCTTCAATCTCATTCAAAATAAAACCAGTCTTCTTACTCACTTGCACCAAATTCAGCTTCTTCTTCTCTCTGTCTCTCTCTCTCTCTTTTCTTTTTTTAATGGTCAGCCTCCAACAAAAAATTTAGTCTCACCTCTTCTTTCTGGAAAAAAAAAAATTCATTACCTTCTCTTCTCAGTCAAATAAATTTTGTAGCCTCTTCTCTTGTCTTTCACTCATTACCAACTTTAATCACGATCAGCTATCTTGCCACTGCGTGACATCACCGAACGCAGGATCGAGTAGATTCGGCAACCCCATTCCTGACATCACCGCGCCTTGCCACACCACGCCACCGGCACTAGCTACTGTTCACCAGTGATGCATCTTTTTGTTATTATTTGATTAAAAATTAAATAAAATTTCATTTTGATTTTGATAGTGTGTGGCTGTTAGAGTTAGGGTTAAGGCTGAGCATTTTTCTTTCAGTTGAATTAATGGATTTACATTTTGATAATTTGTGGCATTGAGTTTTTTATTTGATTTGGGGTCGTTTTATTTGTTAAAATTAAATGATAATTTTACCCTTATGACATAAATAAATTTCTAATAGAGTTTAGGCCACAATGGACGAGTGAAAATAATGTCAACTTCAAGGAAAATTTTCTGAAAAAAAAAAAGTTTGTGCATTTTTAAACATGTGTGAAAAAATAAGTAGTTAGTGGATAATCACTTATGAATAAAATAAAAAAACAATGTAGTAAACGCGTGTGCAGTCGAGTTGTTTAAAGAGCGATTGACCCAGCATCCCTCATTTTTTTCTTTTTCTTTTTTTTTTTATTTTAAAATTTCACAAAAGTGATGATGATACAATCAAGAAAAAGAAAGCAGTAATTTTAGGCATTCTAATCGGGATCATAAATCAGGTGGAGATTACCAAGTATAGCAACAAGGTAAAAGCTCCAATTAATTTCCATTTCATCTTTACTTTTATTTATTTGTGATGTTATAATTAGATGGTGGTGGATCAATTTCCTACGTTCTATGCAATTTAATGCCATTAATGCAATCACTCGGACAAAAGGCCGAGTGGCCTCATAAACAATTATGAGAACAACAGTTTGAGTTTCTACATAATATTTTGAGGTTAAATCTCTTATTCAATTATTTATTGTCTTCCCTTTATGAAATGTGAATAGAGTAAAAGTCCCTTGTGAGAGTAAAAATTTGGGCAAAAAAAATACTTTCATTTCTACAATTTTAGCTTCTCTAAAGCCTAAAACCACCGCCTAGCAATGTTGGATACCATATTTCTTCATTAGGTATAAAGAAACTTTCAAGATTTTGAGTTAATTACTTCGGAAAAAAATAATCAATCAACTCAACAAGTATATAATTTTGATTTTATTGACTATGCTATCCGTTGATTTGTTAAAGCATTCTTAATTAGTTAGATATATTCTTAATTATCAAATGGATGAAAATTTAATCTTTATCATATTTCTACATATAAAATTAACTGGAGTTTGAAATATATTTCTTTTTACCTATATACAGAACAAAATTTATGTTAATGCTATTTTTTCCTATAAAACTATTTTCAGTTGAGTATTGCAAATTGCAATATTGGTGGATATGCAATTTTGACACTAATTTGAATGCTTTCAAATTTCAATTAGCTAGTGTTAATTAATATATCCTTCAAAAGTTGGTTGAGGGACTTGAATCCTCACATTTTCACACAGAATTTCTAACAGTCAACTCCTAACACCCTTTTTCATCATTTCGTTTCTCAATAAAACAAACAAATACACACACTCTCTTTTTCTCTCTCACACACAAACACAGCAATTCCTTTTCTTTTAATGTGTTTTTAGACTTCATTCTGTTTTGTTTGATAATTGACGTCCTTAAATCAAAGCTCACCCCACTTCAACATGCCACCATTTTTGCTCACAAGAACCATTTCATCAACCCTCTCAAGACAACAACTTTTTTTTTTCTTGGTTTTCTCATTGCTATGGGGGCGTCCGCGTGTAGCAAGCCACCCACTCGTCGCACCAAAGACTTTTTTGCCTCTCCTGCGCTCTCTCTAAGCCTTGTATAACTCCAAAATCCTAAATACTTTATTGTGTTATTTTATTTTATTTTTCCGTTATTTGCTTTGCTATGTTATTTTTTAGTAGTTTATTTCATTTTTGTTGGTGTGGGTGTTGTGTTCTTGACGAATTATTAATTATCATTAGCAGGCTGGAGTATTCCGGGACACGGACGCTGCGGTGGCGATGAATAATGAGGTTGGGGAAGGAGATGAAGGCAGTGGAGGAGCAGGAGAAGGATCATCAAGATCAGATGATGACTTTGATGGAGGTGGTGATGATGATCAGCAAATTAGAGAAATGTAAGCGTATTTTTTGGCTTGGTGCAAACTAGTCGGAAGGGCTTTCGTACCCACTTGTATTTTAGTTATAATGAGTTCGATGGTGAGTTTAATACTTGTTCTTTGTCACACATTTTGAGCTTGGTGGGGCTTCAAAAACAAAGGATTAAGCTCACCAGCAAGCTCATTATAGCTTAAATCTATGTGGGTTTGTAAGCTATTTCAAGTTCCCAAAACTAGTTGGATTTGAGCCAGATAACTTATTCCTAGCCAAATTCAACTTTTTCAAACAACCGAAACGACCTAAGCTCTCAGGGATGGAACCTGAAGCTTGTTATTTTCCAAATAAAATACTTGAAGATGGAGAGAGCCACAAAATTCTGGTGGAACGGAACCTGTTAAGCACCGGTTCCGAAATAATATTGTAAGATGTGAACGATATCGTGATATCATGCATATTATCCATAGTGTAACAGATATAAACTCAAGTTAACTTTGATATCTTTCGGAAACTTCAATACATGATTGCTACTAATTGAGAGCTTGATTGTACATTTTCCTCAAACCTACAGTAAAGAAAATCTACTGTATTATATACAATCCACTATCAGCAGGATAAGAATATGAAAGTTTCAGTTAATACAAAATCAAATAATTTATCACAATCATTGAATATCAAGATTTTCTTAGAAGAAAAAGTACATATAGTTCACCCAAAACATGCACACCAATTTCAGTAATATTTTTCATACCATGTGGGAAAATATAAACAGACCGTTTCTACTGGTTTTAGATTGAGAATTAAAGACCAATGACTATCTTAATTAACTTAAGATTATTAATATAATAGGTTTCCTAATAAGTATGCCTATTTAGAGTATTTGGGGATGCTACTAGAAAAACGAAATTTAAATTGTACAGAACCTAGTTATCGGATGTTAAAATCTGAAACTTCGAGAATCCATACAAAAACATAGTTGATTTCTACCAGGTGCAGTTCGTAATTGAAAATTTACAATACCATGTCCACTGAATCTCAAACTTTTTACTACAAACTAACCACTACATCAAAAGATAAATTCTGGGAATGAACTACCACAAGTACGCCTTACAAATGCAGATGACCAAAAGATTTTTGAGATTGTAAAGAGATAATACTAAGGGATAACGCATGTTCATGTCGTCCCATTTAGGTGGCAAAGAAGCCTTGATTATTCGAGCAGATACGATTTGGAAATCCTACGATAGGGTCTCGGTTCATAGCAAGAGTAACTCAATTTGCCGAAACTGACATGCATGATCAAAGTCTCCTCAACCTCAAGATCAGACTCAGTGTCTGTGTCTGAGGTTATTCCATCCAGGTCTTCAACCGCATTTCGTCCTTCAGGTTTATTTGGATCTATATTTTGGAGCTGGTCCAGAAACAAGTAAAATACTTCGAATCTACATGGAAATCACTGAACTAACAAGACAAGCATGCACCAAAAGAAAGGTATCTACCATTAGCTGAGCAGAAAAATGCAAAGAATGTATCCCCCCCACATTTAATTTCTGCCTTGATTGAGCTGATACGTCCAACCTGTAAATTTTAGCAGAGCATATGCTTCATCGGAAACAACAGGGGAAGTGTTGAGTGCAATACAGCAAGACTTGCACAGGGTATCTATGGGTTGAGGTTGACCCAATATAAACAATTTTAAAGTGCCTTATTTACCACAAGTTACAATTTCGCAATGGAAGCGAAAGTCGAACTTTGCTCAGAGGTTTCAACTTTCTGTATATTCTTGAGAATATGGGGAGTACCACACTATCATTCAATCAAACGGATAAGTCAAACTAGTATCGCCCATAATATGATAACAACACTACATAACATACCATGTCTTCAATGGCCCTCAGTTGATCAATTTTAGCTTGACACGTCAACAAGAATGGACGCAGTGTGAGGGCCCTGAGTTGATCGACCTTAGCTTGTGTAATGGCCCTGAGTTGATCAAATTTAGCGTGTGTAGTGGCCCTGAGTTGATCAGCTTTAGCTTGACACCTCAACATGAATGGACTCAAGTAGTTCTCGTACAACTGCCTTGCCCCCTAACAAGAAATAAGGAAGTTTATCACCATGAGTTAACTTGAAGTCAAAAGTTAAACATATTAAGCTACATTAATTTTCATCACAAATAAATATAAATACAAGTACACTTCCCCATTTTTTCAATATGATCCAAAGTTACAAGCGTTATTTTTAAACTTACATCAGTAGATGGAAGCTGAAGCCATACAAGAAATGCAAATTTCAGGTGATAATACATGGGAAACCCGAAATGATGAAACAAGATAAGGCAGTAACATCAATTAGGCATAGATAATTAAGCGTCGTGCGTATATGCGTGGGAAAAGATATACACTTGCTTATCTTTTTGAAAAATATATGATAAATACTTACTACACAAGCAAAAGGCAGAAATCACTAGTACTCAAAAACTTTACCAAGTAAGAAACTTGCTGCAAAAACCTCAGCAATGCTAAAAGTTCCATAAGCTGCAAATAGTCAGTAGGACAAGTACTATCAAAAGTTCATCAAGAGCAAGCACCAATGCCAGATATATATCCTCAGATCATACCAGCCTTATCTTTTATTGATTACAAAATTTATCAACATATGATAAGAATTTCTGCACATTTGTTACTTTCATAATTGATGGTCATCATGAATAGTAGAGCTATATATTTTCGACCATGCAAGATCTCAGCATAACTATAACCATAAAGGTAATATTCAATTTTTTTGGCCAACTGATCAAAGCATCTAACAGGAAAACACTTGGGCTAAAAATAATGGATACAGAGGAAATTTGGGAGTCCATGAAAACCTCATTAACAAAACAAGCAAGGCGACAAACCTAACAAAAATAATAATAATAAATTATAAAAATAAAAATAAATTCCAACCTGCCCAATACATGAGCCACTTTTGTTGCTCATCTTCATCTTTCCTCTCAATTGCCTTGAATGTTGAGTACACTGGTAAAGCAACACCCATAGAGCAGCTGTACAAGCACCCAATAATGACAAATAAAAATAACAAAAATAAAAATAAGAAAAAAAATTCTCTAGATTATTTAGCACTGGACACGCAGACCGGACATCGCCATGTGGCACTGCTACTCACCATAAGGCAAGAATCATGTTCGCCCACAAGATCATTACTCCAAGATTACATTGATATCTATGTAACACATTACAATGATAGTCGATGCAAGGTTTAGCACACATGATTACTGTTAATTAAAAAGCAACCAACCCATATTTTTATTAATTGAAAACAAACACACACAAACATTATGAATATTTATTAAAAATATGGAATTGAATTTCCATTTTTTAATATAGAGAAAACAATCAGCAGAACGTTTTAATATAGATTCTACAGTTAGCAGTAGAAGAACAAAAAGGTATTGTTAATCAAGCCAAAAAAATGGTGAATGATCAATGATGCCATGCATTTTGACGAATCAAAGTCTCAGAATTGGAAGAAAATTAAATTGAAAAGAAGGCATTTGCAACGTACCAATAACAACAAAGGCAGATAAGTTTACCCTGAACATCTTGTCAATCACATGATGCTGCATATATATTTTGGTTTCCTCCATTAAGGCACTACAAAAAGGGTTATTTTTACATACCTCCCCTGAGATTTCACGTAATAACAGTTTAATAGAAAGTATCTCCGTATTTTTACATTCCTCCCCTGCAGTTAATATTTCCGTCAGTTGACCGTTAATGGACTAATAGGATGACGAAAATACCCTTTCAAGGCTGACAGGTACAATTTCCCAGCAAATTTTGGCAGTGTAATGATACGAGCGGGCGTGGGCTACCGTGCATTTTTTTTTTTTTGAAAACGGAAAGTAACACTTTCATAACTTCAACAAAGATAGTACATCCATTATAGGAGTTGAAACACCAACAGCGGAATCACATGGGCCACGGGAGGGTTACAGAAAAATGTTTCATTGTCTTGTAACTTTCTTTTTAATTAATTAATTAAAATAAATAATTTTTTTTTAAATATTCCTTGATTGGGTGGCAAATTGTTGTCTGCCGGTTGGGAAAGAGTTAAGAACAAAGTTGTATTTCAAAATTATAAAACCTTAATAAAACCTGAAAATAAATAAAACGGACAAAGTTATATATATATATCGAGCATCTAAAAATAAATAAAACGGACGGTTTGGTGGTAGAGAAATGATTCTTCATTAATATTGTTTTGGCTTTAGACAGCAGTAAAGTTGACTTTTAATCAAAAGAATATGACGCAGAAAGTTAGAAAATGACTTCCATTCAAAGAAAGGAAGCCATTCGTTTTGTTACTATTATTTGTTTAAGGGAAAAAGAAAAGAAAAGGAGCCACAAGAAACTGGTGAGCAGTGAAGGAAGCAAAATTAACTGACCACTTACTACTTCATATTTAAACTTGGAAGTGGGGGAACTGTAAACAACTCAACAAATACTCAGCATCACCAAACATTGGAACTGTCAAAGAAGTTCTCTCCGAAACCCGTAAACCAAAGCCAAAGCCAAACCCATACCCAGTTTTCGCTGCTCATATGAAACAACAGTTGCAGCAACAACAAGAACGAGAACAAGAGAAAGAGGCCAAGATTAGTGATAGCCCCCGCAAAGTTGAAGCCTTTGCCAAGAATGCTCAAGATAAGCAGAACTTGAGCAGCAGCAATGAGGACGAAATCATGTCTCAAGTGTCCGAGATTTGCAGCGTCAGCGTCAGCGAGAGCCTCTCAACGATGACTAATGTCACTGACATGAGAGACATTGAAGAGGGCGAGCAAGAAGTGAGGCAACGACCGAGAGTGATTACTAGATCTCCGGTAAAGCCGCCGCCGAGAAACGGCTTCAGAAGAGACCGGGTCGTCAACCAATCCCCCACCAGGAGATCCGACCAATCACCAGCCAGACGAATTGGCAGCGGGTCCCAGTTCAGATTCATGACTCGGGTCGGGTCAAATTCCCCGGGAGAAGGGACCGGGGTGAATGCTCGGGAGGAATGACTGGATGAGAAAGGATGTGGCTCTTAGGGCTCATTTTGTTTTGTGAAATTGGGAATTAGGGGAGCGAAATCGTGGGCTGCAACGGCGAGACATGGTGCGGCATGAAGGAATCACCGGGAGGGGTGACCGCATGAGAGAGGATGTGGCTGTTAGAGATTTACTGCAATAGTTTTCCCAAAAAAAAAATAATAAGAACCTTAAAAAATTTTCGAGTTTTTTTTAATTTTAAATGAGATTTTACGATTTTAGCCTTGTATACTGATACTATACATAACTTTGTGAAACTGCAGGGGAGGGATGTAAAAATACGGAGATACTTTCTATTAAACTGTTATTACGTGAAACCTCAGGGGAGGTATGTAAAAATAACCCCTACAAAAATAATGAAGCGGCATAAAATAATTAATATAAAGGCATTCAATGAATTCAACATTTATTTGTTATACATTAAATGAACTAATTAATTTAATGAAATTATATATAACATTTATATTTTTTTAATGCATGTCATGACTCAACTAGTTCGTTGGCTACAAATTAAGATTTTGTTGTGGTGTAGGAAATTTATGAAAAAAAAATCAACTAATTTATAAAAAAGCACTATTTTTTATCCACCCACTACTTGCTGTGCATAAAAATCATAATTAATAATTAAAGGAAAATTTTATGACGCTATAATTAAAATTACGATATTAATATCGTGATAAATATAAATTTTGTAAATTACACATAAAATTAGTAAATGATAGGTAAAATGAGTAAATTAATATAAAAATAGTAAATTGTTGTTTTAAAATTACAAACAATTCAAACACTTGTAAAAATAATATAAAACATGTAAACCAATATTAAAATTTAATTAAACAAAAAATAGTTTATTCACTTAATTTAATTAAACAAAGAAAAAAGTCACTCATCCATTAAATTTTATTTTGAAAATAATTGGAATAAGTTTTGTTGAATTTGTTTAACCATAAATTCTATATTCATATTTTCTATCATGATGTTAAATATGCAAAAATTTCTTGATGTGAATCAACCTAAAAAATAATAATAATACATTCTTAAATTCGTAGATATATATGATATATCAATAAAATTGAATATAATTTTATTATATTTTATACTACTTCATGTAATTTTAAACTTTACCCTTTTAGGTGTACTCAAAGATCATTTGGGATTACCGTCGAGGTCTAGAAGGATGCAAAATACCTTATCTTACAAACAACTTTGAAAACATGAGAATAATAGTTTTTTAAAATCTTATTTTGAGGATATGTTTTATCCTTCATAAAATTTCACATATATCATTGCATGTATTACATAAACCTAAACCCATCATTCTTCAATTTAGAAACAAAACCAGAAAATTTATAAGGTAATCATTATTATAATGAGTTCTTGTTTTCGTAAGTTTTTATTTCTTAATAATTCTTATATTAATTTACTTATTTTACTTTCTATTTAAAAATTTTATGTTTCATCTACTTAATTAATGTTATATTTTACACTTGTTATTGACTTACAAGTTTTATATTATATTTCTATTTTTTTAACAATACTATACCAATTTACTATTCTTATATTAATTTACTTATTTTACCTTCTACTTTCAAGTCTTATGTTCCATTTACATAACTTATCTTTTATTTTATACTTAATGTTGGTTAGAAGTTTTATGTTATAACATTTTATTTTGTTTATAAATAACATATCATTTTACCATTCTTATGTTAATTTACTTCTTTTAACATTTATTTACAAGTCTTATGTTCTACTTACACAACTGATGTTTAATTTTACACTTAATGTTAATTCACAAGTTTTATTTTATATTGGTAAGCTTTTTTAAAAAAAATTTACCAATAATATATCAATTTACCACTCTTAAGTTAATTTATTTATTTTACCTTTTATTTACAAGTTTTATATTCCATTTACAAAATTTATGTTTTATTTTATACTTAACGTTGATCAAAAGTTTTATATTGTATTTTTTTTTGAAAATCCACCAAGAAGGTGGGGGGTTAGACCGGACCCCTACCTGTAAATAAATCAATCAATGATAGAACATAAGGAGGGGGACATAAACCAAACCTCCTAGGAAAGGAAAATAATTTAGTAATCAAATAAAACCAATACAATTTTATATTGCATTTATAACTTTTTGTTTTGTTTACAAATAAGACATCATTTACCAATCTTATGTTAATTTATTTGTTTACCTCACATTTATCAATCTTATGTTTTATTGACTTAATTTATGTTTTAATATTTGACACTTATTGTTGATTATAAGTTTTATATTATATTTTAAAGATTTTGTTTTATTTACCATCGATACACCAATTTATCACTCCTATGTTAATTTACCACTTTTATTTTTTATTTACAAGTTTTATACTTCATTTACATAATTTATGTTTTATTTTACATTTAATGTTAATTTATAAGTTTTATACTAAATTTACATTTCTTATGTTTTGTTTACACAATTCATATTTAAATACGTATTGATGCTTTAATTACAACATCAATTAATCATCCTTGGTTAAAATAAACTTGGGAAGGGGTGTAAAATTAACATACTCCTAAAGCACCCAATAATTTTAATTTCATTATTCCTCTACATTAGGTATTTGATATCCCTATTTTCTCTTTTTATATATATTTTTTGATATTTAGTTTCTTTATTAAATTTTAATAAAAGTCCCTTATTCCTCGAGGTTATTAAATAGAAGGAAAAAAAAACTTTGGGTAAATTCAATTGATATAAATATATATAATGACCTAGCCATCTCCAACAAAATATAAGCCCAAAAATAAAATAGATCAATGGCAGAAAATGAAGTAACTTTGTCATCGTACATTTATTAAGAAAGAAAATGATAAGAGCCTTAAGGATGAGAGAATGATGACAAAAACAACATTACGTTTGGTTAGATTTAAAGTATTAATTGGAAAATATTAAAAAATTTCGATTAAGACTATAACTCCAGCGAAGTGCAAAGCTGTTTTTATCGCCATTGTGTTCGATTCTTTAATTCAAATATCAATGCTCATCAATAATGAGCTAAGCACTGATATTTGAATTAAAAAAAGGGGACACAATGACGAGAAAAATAACATTAAACTAATATGGGATTATAATGTTAATTTAACTAACAGTGTAACCCTGCACAGGTCCAGCAATTTTTTTATCATCATTGTGTGATCTTATCTTTAGGCTCTTTATCATTTTCCTAATATACTATAACAGAAGTACCTTTTCATTACTGAAGCTCCTCTGTGTAACTTGGCTTGAGTGCCCAGGAAAGAAAATCTGAGAATGGGATGAATTTTGAACTAAAAACATCCTTGGTGGCATCACTAATTCACAACAGTTGGTTCGACCATTCTTCTCCTCCTATTAAAACCGTACTTATATTTCCACTCTGAGAATTCAATGGGAATTCTTTGAGATTTGGGCAATCACTTACATATAAATACTTTCGAAGGAACGAAGGGCCACGGCGCTGCCGCATAGACCCCTCAGTTTTTGAAGAGCGTGCAAGTTCAATTGCTTAAGCTCAGTGAAATTTTCTTCAGTTGTTGACGGCCCAGCTTGATCATTAGCAATTATTTCATGCGGTAAGGGACAGTCATTTGCAAATACGAATCGAAGCTGAGGAATGTTGACGAGGCATGTCGAATATTTTATGGAACCATTGCTGATAAATAGATCTTGAAGGTTCCGGAAATATCCATCCTGCAGCATAGTTTTCGTAGATGACTTTGAAGATGATCCTGGGCGCCCGATGATTAGCCTTCTGATGCAACTCTAACTTAAAGGATGATTTGAATTTGCCGCCCAGAATCGCGAGTTGATAAAACGACAGTTACATCTTGAATGTGTCTCGACCTCTCCAATTCACGCAATAGCAAGACACTAACACCAAAGATGGATAACATGTCAAAGTCTGATTCAATCTTAGTTGGTACCCTGCTGAAAACTTGTACTGCTGGAAGCATTCGTAACAGTCCTTCCCGATTTGCTTTCAGCTTCTCTGTATCATCAAACAGTAGAATTATCAGTTGAGAGCATCCCTTAATCTCAATTGGCAACTCTGATATATTTGAAGACGACAGATTAAGATACCGCAGGTTAATCAATTCACCCTAACGCACAGGCAACTTTCTCAAGGGTCTACCATGTGACCATACAATAACTCTCGAGGCAGGCATCGATTGAAAGAACCTTTGTGGAACTTCCTTTATATTAGCATGTCTTACGAGCAGAGTTAAGGGAAGGGGACAAGGGACGGTGTCGGGGTGGCGGGGGAACTCCGCAATGGCACACGTGTGGGGACGAGGGATGTGCTTGAATAACTCGACAATCATAGTCGTACCGCCGTGTTCCAGCTAGGTAGCACGTTCTTGTTGTTTAATCACCTCATCTCTAGATTTCACTGCCAAAATCTTGTTGTCCTGACCTTGGGAAACAATCCACAAAGCCGAATCACGAATCATATCATGCATCTTAACAAAATTTCCGAAGTAAGTTTGAACCTCTTTCAGTATCATGTATCAGACTTTCAATTACGGATTTGCCTATCATTCGTGCAACAGTAATGTTTATGAGAATCACGTAAAAGTCCCTCTCCAATCCGGAGATCAACAAGTTCATCTTTCCTAATAAGTTGGTTATTTAGGAAGAGTGAACAAAATGAAAAACAAGTTTTGTCGGTTTCACTGCTCAGGTGATCAAATAATTAACTGCATTTTTCCATACAGCAGCGTTTCTAGTACTCGTCATGGCGCTTCTAAAGGCGATAAGAGCAAGCGGCAACCCTCCACACAGTCCAGCGACTGTTTCGGCATGTTTTTGAATATCATGATGGGAGTTTAGTGCGTCGTCTGTCATCTTTTTTGAGCCCCTTTCCCTCATCCACCAAAATCTGCAAATCCTCGGTCATCTTAACTTCGTCTAATCAAACATAGTAAACGGAGCAACAATTCACGGAACAATATCCCAAACATTGCTTTGCTTTCTCTTCCTATCCACTTTTCGGTTTTGTTTGTATATTCTGGTACCGCCTTTTCCAACCACCGTGACACTGTCGGTCTAGGCACGCCACGATCTTGGATTGCATGCTCGACCCTTCGATTGACTTCATCATAGACGACTTGGAGTTCACCATTTTTGTCACTCAAAGCATCTACTTTTGTCTTTGAGATCACGGTTGTAACCGTAAAGACGGAAAGAACACAGGAAGACAACATTCCAGATGTCGACCGAAGACCTGATTTTGGAAGGTTACGAAGACAGAAATATTCAAAGTGGCGTGAAATTAAAAATCATTTTTACTCGATTAGGAACGAAAAAGGTTGAGAACCGGCCGAGGGTAATTTGGGGGTTCTACGGTGGAAGAGAACGACAAAGGTGTTGAAAATTAAGTTGTAATCTAAAATGTCAAAATATCTATAGAAATAAGTAAAGAAAAATCTAGGAGATTAGTTGCTATATAAGGTAAATATGTTAGCCAAGTAATTTAAGTTAGTGATAATTAAAATATCTGGTAGAAATCAAAGATGGGTAAATTGTAAAATAAGTTACTTAAAGTTGTGGCCAGCAAGTGTTTTAACAAAAGGTTGCTTATATATATATACCAATAAAACTATGATTGATCAGTTTCACCACTAAGAATCCTTTTCATGATCCGAGCACAGCTTAGTTCTGAAAGATTTTTTGAAACGTAAATATACTTATTTATTTATTTATAAATCACACAAATACATTATTTGTACTCTTCTTACTTAGCTTTAAAATAGATTTTGCCATGTCTTGTATTTTTATGTTTTATTTATTTACTGCCAAAAATAGTTTTGTTTTCTCTTGTACTAAAATAGGCATAAAACCATTGCTTTTGTATAAATTTATTTTATCAAACTTTGGCGTGGCATAATATATTTGTATAAATCATGTGCATCCGGGGTGTTTTCTTCAACCAAAACAGTTATGGCACATCAACATGTGCGATCCGAATGCTTTTATGGTTCCGATCCAAATCCTCTCTCTCGTTCCTCTTTCACTTTTATTGCTCATTTGTCTCAGCATGCATGTTTTCTCCAATAATTGAAGCTAAATTATTGGTTAAACTTTTGACTTTAGCACCCAACTTTTTGAGATTGGAGAATTATTGGTTAAAATGTTGAATTTGGCACCCAACCATTGGAGAAACTGGCCATTCGATGGCTTAATTTCAACTAGACACTGTGTTTAACTAGGTAACGGATCATAGTTAAAAGTGAAAATGCAAAAGAAACAAAGGTTCTCATCATCAACATAGTGACAATTTAGTTTCAGAATCTGTCGAACCGAAAATAGGCTAGCTTAGGATGAATATTACATTTATTAAACGAATATTTACATTTTTAAAACTATAATCGGTATTTTTTACACTCTAAATAGGAAAGAAACTAAATAAAGTTAAGGTTCTTTGTGCATGAAGCACGATAAAAAATGATTAGGATTCTCTTCTGATCTGATCATGTTTTAAGTAAATAAATCAATTATTGATTGATTGTTAATAAATAAAAATTTAAAAGAAGTTAAATCTTACCCATACACTACCATTAAAAGACACATGGTAAAAGATCATTAAAAGCTCAGTAATGCTCAGATCAAGAGAGGATCTTATTCCGATAAAAAATTGGTTTGATTCTTGCATTAACCTTTTTCTTTTTGAACCAAAAAATGGTTACTAGCCCGTTTGTGTGAACTCAATATCAAGAAATATATGAGATCCTAATCTTTTTAATTCTTTCTAGGACCAGCCCTTTGATCGTCAAGTGTTGGAAAATTTTCAAAATAAATGTGTCTTATGGTAAAGACATGTCCTATTAATTGTGCCTTATAGAAAATGTATCTTTCACTAAAGACATGTCTAATTAAATGATGTCTTGTTGTAAGGACATGTCCATTTAATTGTGTCTTGTAGAAAAGGTATCTTTTTACTAAATGATATAACTTTTCATGGCAACATTTCACTTAGAGATGCATCATTTCATGGTGACATTTCATTGAAATGGTGATGATTCAATTTGGACCATTGATTAAAATCAAATCTAGATCCAATGGCCATGAATGAAGGGGTATCATGAAAGATAACAACCCAAATGAGGGGCACAAGTATATCTATAAATAGGGGTCATGTTTAAGCCATTTAGACATGAAATTAATGATCCTACACCACACTTTTCTTAGCATTCTTTTCTAGTACGAATTTCAACACAAAACACTCATTTCTATTGTGCATTCACATTCCAATATATTGTTTTCTGCAGGAACAATTTATTGTTTCTTGGCAGGCTTGCAACATTCAAGAGTATTCTGGTTTGCTTTCGTCGATGCACAACGCAAGCAAACAAACAAGTCCTTCATTGTATCCTGGAGGCGTATTTGCTTAACCCACGTGCATCACTCAATTGGTGGGGGCAAATAACGTCTTAAGGAAAGCGACATTTGTAACGTGCCTTGAAGCACACAAAATTTCTGTAATTTACTTATTACTATTATTTTTCTTCCTACATACAGAGTTAGTTGTAAACACATTACTTTACGTAATAAAGTTCCACCATTATTGTTGTATTTCTCTACATTTGCCATTCCCCACAAATTTACCACCAACATCAAGTTCTAATACCACTTTATGTTGTTGGTTATTTGCTTGAATCAATAGTGTTAAAGAATAAGTATACTAGAAAAATAAAAAAGAAAACGGAGCACATACAAGACAAAGACAGCTGCTAAGTCACATAAAATACAACTTACAGCAGCTTAAATCTTAAAACTTATGATTGCAAATATTTTTCATCGAAAAAACAAAAGAATATATATTTTTATCCTTGAAAAAGATTAAAAAGAATAAAGTACGTATCTACATATTAATTATATTTTTTCATTAATGAATACATAATAAAACTAATCCCTATAGAATTATGTCGTAAAACTAAGTTGGTAGCAATACCCGTGGGGCCCTGAACCCGAGGGGCCCCGATTAATTTGGGGCAGGTATGGTGTTGTGAAAATTTTATTGAACTCGCAAGTGCATGAATCTATTGTAGTATAGATCAATGGTGATGAGTGTCGATCCCACGAGGAGGTGGATTTTAATTATATGTAGAATTAATTTTGTATGAAGGTGGTTGGATTTGTAGTGAAAGTGACTTAGATTATCCTAAAATTGAAATTGAAATGGCGAGAATAAATTGAAAAGAAATCTATTGAAATGACGTACTTGGGTATCTGGATCCGTATCAACATGCACCATGGGCTAAATATTCCTTATTAATGCCAATTAAATCATGAGGGGGGAATCCACACCTCATGAACCACACACTAATCAATATGGTGCTAAGGGCTTATCATGCCAAATAATAATAACCTTGTACTAGAGAGCCGGTGAAACTAAGGCGGTATCTAGACAAGATTATTATTATTTGTCAACGAGAAGTCAAATCATCCACAACACTGAGAGGGAAAGAGAAAGTAAATTTACCAAATAAAGCCCATGACACATGTTGAGACTTCACCTTCAACCCAAGCTTGAAAGAAAATTAGCTACTCATAATTGAACTAGGGGTAAAATAGGAATTTATTAAAATACGTAGAAAATACAAGATGGAGAAGGAATTACAGAAAATGGAGTCCAAAAATGGATTTAGAGATATCAAATTAGGGGGGAGGCCCCCTTTTTATAGATACATTGAGTAAATCATGGCCATCGGATTAAAAACAGTTTGGACGCTCAGGATTTCGCCACATCATCAGTCAACGGTACGCGGTTTGACCACGCGGTTTGAACGGTAACACGGTTTGACCCGGCTTGAACAGTGATGCGGTTTGGTTGAAAATAATCCTGTGTAATGCATGTACCGTACGTAAGATTTTTGGTCCACTGATATGCTGCCACGTCATCGATCAACAGTACATAAGATTTTTAGTCCAACAGGATCGTGACACCTCATCAGTCAATGCCACATCATCGATCAATGCCACGTCATCATTCCGTCTCTGTGAACAGTAACATAGACAATACCGTACATGTGAACAGTAACATTTTTTCTTTTATGCTCCTCCTAAGGTTTTCGACTGTCCTGAGTTCAAAAGTGATGTCCGTTTTGCCGTCTGATTTCTCGTTCATTGTGAAATGACTATGATGCCCCTAAAATACATAAAATACTTAATTATAATACAACACACATAATTAAATGACAAGAAGCTTAAATACATAAAAGTAAGGGTGTTAGTAAGACTTGAAATGTAAAATGATGATTTTCTCCTTTATAAATATACATTTTCTAACACTCAACACACCCCCCAACCAGCTTATTACTAATCCCTAGCAAATAAAACGAAAACAAAATTCAAATCCAAAATGATTTTTTTTTAAACACTCGTGTTTATTCAATCAGACTAATGATAACAATCAAATAAAAGTATAAGCATTATCTCCAGTCTAAAGAAACATCACACCTACATCAACCATCCACATGAATCAACCCAGTAGACTTTGTCATAGCTACCTTCAAGAATGACAAGTCAAACCCCAAAATCTCACTGGAAGTAGTGACACTCTCACAAAGAAATTAAACCCAATAAAAATAGTCACTCCAATGAATGGTAATTGAGAGAAAATAATAAAGAAGTGATATCACATGCTCTCACCAAGATGAAAGAAATATGGCCTCAGCTTAGAAATAATACGATCTCAAGTAAAATAAAAATGCTAGTCAACCCAATTTATTTATTTTTTTTATGCACCACTACATCTTTTTAGCTCATATAACTAGCTTCTACTTCAGACTATAGTTCCCTAAAATCAAGGACTTTTATTAGGACGTAACATAGGCTAGAGACATGGCTAACAAAGGAGGGGAAATAAGGAAACAAAGTGTATGTTTGAGAAAAAATGTAGAGAATTTTTTTTTTTTGGAAGTTGCAAGGTGGATTTCACCTATTATTGTTATTTTTATTTTTGAAACAGCATTTTTTTTTTTGCTTTTGTTTGGCATAACTTCACTGAACAAAATAATTATTTACATTTTTCTCAAACATAAATAGGTGATGGAACTTATAAGATATTGAGTAATACTCCAAATCGGAGTGGGTGAGGATGATAAGTTTGACAAAGAAAAGATTTATTTTTTTAAAGGCTCAAAAGGGTTAACTATGGATATTTCATAAAAGGGATGGCTAGAAAGGCTCAAACGGATCAAAGATGGTCTTTCCATCGTCTTTTAGGGCTCTAAATAATCTTCCATATCTACTAGTTAGATGGGCCTCCAAATGTAGCAACACACATTTTTTTTTCTAATTTTACAATTTTTTTTAAGGGTTAACTCAAAAGAAATCTAGAGATCGTGTATAAAATAATAAACTGCTAAGCTGTATAAAGAATGGGCAAAAGGGTTACTCTCCAAGAAAAATGATAGGCTCAAAAACTCACTTGGTACTTATTATGACATGTTCATTCCTTCAAGCAACTCATATTTGTCTCCGACATCAACATGTAGAGTAGCAAACATAGCGTAACATCACTTAAGACCAAAGATAATACAAATACTAAAATTTGAAATTAATCATGTCATCCAATGTTAAAACAAATCACACAAATTTTTTTTTTTAAACAACATCCTACCCCCCAACCTATTCTAAACATGAAAGGAAAATATGCATGCAGAAATGTGAAAATGATGCAAAAAAACTAATTAGAAAGGTTACACTTAAAATGATAGAAAAAGAAAACGATTTTTTTTTTACTAAGAAGATGCGTTTCTAGAGGCACTACACTCCATATTCAGCCATCTTCGACTCAAAAATTTAAAAATGTATATTTATAAAGGAGAAATTAAAAAGAGGAAGAAAAATGAATATCAAAGCTAAATAAAGAAAAAGAAAATGTCTGAATTTTTTTTTGTTTTTTTTTCAAACGATGAAAATGCGTTTTTAGAGTCACTACACTCCATATTCAGCCATCTTCAACATAAAAAGTTAGCAACAGTTAGTTTCTACAACAAAAAATCAGTAAAAACTTAACCAAGATTCCACAATTGTCGACTATTCTCTCCCCCCAACCAGAACGAAACATTGTCCTCAATGTTTTAAAGGAAAGAAGTAGAGTTTAGAAGACATCACCTAGGTGGTGCAACACAGAAGAAAATATTTACAGGCGGAGAGTTAAATATAATTTGTACTTCTTACTGCGGCTATTGTTACCATCATTATTTGGACGCTCCAACACAAAGGTCCAGGGGTCTAGCTCTTGTCTATAAGCTTGTAACAAATCAAGTAGCTCATTAGCAGTGTCAGCACAAATAAAAAGCTTTTTCGCTGCGGAAGGAATGAAATAGTTTTTTATTGCATGGTTAAGAAATGTGATGAAACCATCATAAAAGTTATTGACATTTAACAAACCGATGGGTTTCTGGTGAATGTGTAGATGGGCCCAAGATGCTAGTGTGATAAGTGCCTCTAGTGTTGCAAGATCTCCTGGAAGGAAAATAAAAGCATCAGCATGATTAAGCATTTCAGTTATTCTTTCTTGCATACCTAAGACAACTAACTCTTCTCCAGTCGGTGAGTCAGTCAAACTGCCCACAGGTTTTAGGGCTCTTGGGATGATGCCTAACACTTGGCTTCCTCTGATAAAAGCAGCTTCTGAGACCAATTTTGATAACCCTCGGTTACCTCCTCCATACACCAAGTGTAATTTTCTCTCTGCTATGCTTCGACCAAGATCTATGGCTGCCTCAACGAACTTTTTATGTTTGCCATAGTTAAATCCAGAAAGCACACAAATGTTCTTGAATTTTCTATTGGGAGTAGCTGCCATGGAGATACTTCTCAAAAATAATTTGTGAGTGCTTGACAAAAAGTCATATGTAAGAATCTTGGTGACAGTGGGTCACAACTGTGTATGAGGTGGCATGTCAGTGTCAAATAACACGTAAAGCACATGGCTCGCGAGTCAAAAAGGAAACAGTAAAAAGAAAAAGAAACAATGATAAAATAAAATAATTAAAGACAATAATGCAAATGATAAAACAACAGTGAAATAAAATAACAGTAAAGTAAAAGGATATTTACAGGTAGTTGCGACTGTGGCTCACATTTTCCTCTGGTTTTACGTCCAGAAACGACTTGAAAGTCCTCTATTGGTCGAGGATAGGCTTCCCATCCAGTTTTCTTATAAACTGGCAAATAAGGTCGTTTATAGTCAGATTCCCGAGACTATATCGTGCATGCTCTTTCTGGAATAATGGCCATAACTGGAGAATCGCTCCTTGCATATATTCACTGGGATGCGTTTCAAGAGACAAAAGGATATCATCTAATGACTCCTTATTCAAGCCATCCCTAATGAATTGAATCTTATCTTCCCTGTTATCAGACATCATTCCTAAAGAACATGATTTTTTATCGCAACTCATTCTGGCACACTTATGACAAGCAACAGAAATTTTTCGAGCTCTTCGTTTTCTTGCATAATTTCCTTTACCACAACCAGGCATGTATGCAATAAATTTTGGAGGTAACTCACTTGCCAATCGTACTTTAGCCTCGATTAACAAACGGATATCAGCAGGTATGTTATTCCTCATGAGCAATCGCATGCGTTTGGACCGAGCTTTATAGATTGTAAGGAGGGCATTCTAAGGAAGTGAAGAGAATCGATTGTGAAGCTTTGCTAGAATCTCGTTTCTGTCCATGCCTCAGAATATCAGTTATTATGGGAAACTGAAGTAACCGACTTGATTGTCATGGAGTACCGTTATCCGCCACTTCACCGGGGTAACAAACTAAAGCACACAAAAATAAAAACAAATTAAACACACAAAGAAAATTAAAATCGTCCTCTTATTGAATTTACCTCAAGCTCCAACTGGATGTTGTAGACACTTCTCTCAATATCTCTGAGTTGGCTTTCTAAATCCTCAACATAGGATACTAACTCTGGTGGTTGCAAAGCCCAAATACGATGTGTTTTACAAAATTGAATCTGCCTTTTGAGATGAGATTTTACATGTTGAAGTGGTTTCAGAATGTTCAGGAGGAACTGTTTAGCTATGGTACTCATGATTAATAATGATAAGAGAAAACTTAATGGTTAAACAAACATACTTATGCAAAAATAATGTCAATTAGCAAAAGAATAATAAAAAGAAAGAAAAAAAATAAATAAAAATCAAATCATCGAAAGGAAAAAAAACTTAATTCAAATCTGGTGGGTCACTCAAATTTATTTCGGTATCTTCTCCATATGGTTGGTACTCTAGATATGGCTTTAATCTTTGACCATTAACTTTAAACGTGACATCGTTCTTTGGGTCCTTAATTTCAATGGCCCCATGTGGAAAAACGGTATGAACAATAAAGGGGCCAGACCATCGAGAGCGCAACTTACCTGTGAATAGGTGCAAGCGAGAATTGAATAAAAGCACTTTCTGATCCGGAGTGAATGATTTTCTCATAATTTGCTTGTCATGAAAGACTTTCATTCGCTGCTTGTAAATTTTGGCGTTTTCGTATGCATCATTGCGAATTTCTTCAAGTTCTGGCAGTTGTAATCTTCTTTCTGAGCTAACTTGCTGCATGTCAAAGTTAAATTTCTTGATGGCCCAATATGCACGATGCTCGAGTTCCACAGGTAGGTGGCAAGCTTTTCCATACACTAGCCTGTAGGGTGACATCCCAATCGGGGTCTTGAAAGCCGTTCTATATGCCCATAATGCATCATCAAGTCTTAATGACCAATCTTTTATGTCTGGCCTCACCGTGTTTTCTAATATGTGCTTTATTTCTCGATTGGAGATCTCAACTTGGCCACTAGTTTGCGGATGATATGGGGTCACCACTTTGTGAGTGATTGAATACTTCGTCAAAAGAGCCTTGAATGCTTTGTTACAAAAGTGGGCACCACCATCACTGATTATTGCTCGAGGGAATCCAAAGCGTGAAACAATATTGCTTTTCAAAAATTCTATCACCACCTTGTGATCATTGGTTCTACATGAAATTACTTCAACCCATTTTAATACGTAGTCAACAGCAACCAATATGTATTGATGGCCAAAAGAAGGGGGAAAGGGATCCATGAAGTCGATATCCCACACATAAAAAATCTCAACCACTAAAATTGGATTTAATGGCATCATGTTCCTTCGTGTAATGCTCCCCATTCGTTGACACCTATCACATGAAGAACAGAAGGTGTAAGCGTCTCAAAATATAATTGGCCAATAGAAACCACATTGTAAAACTTTAGTAGCTGTTTTCTTAGCACGAAATGGCCTCCACAAGCTTGTTCATGGCAGAATGAAAAGATATTTTGAATTTCACTTTCTGGGACACATCGTCTGACAATTTGATCTGCACAATACTTGAACAAATACGGGTCATCCCAAAAAAAATTCTTTATTTCTGCAAAGAATTTAGCATTGTCTTGTTTGGTCCAATGCTCTGGAAGTTGACCTGTAACAAGATAATTAACTATATCAGCATACCAAGGTAATACTTTCACACTCATTAATTGTTCATCTAGAAATGACTCATTCAATGTTAATGGCTCTGTAATTGTGTCAAAATGGAGACGAGAGAGATGGTCTGTGACAACATTTTCTGTGCCTTTCTTATCTTTAAATTCCAAGTCGAATTCCTGCAAAAGTAACACCCAACGAATTATTCTAGCTTTTGCATCTTTTTTTGTGAGAAGATATTTAAGAGCAGCATGATCTGTGAATATAATTATTTTACAACCAATGAGATAAGATCGAAATTTCTCTAATGCACACACTACTGCTAGCATTTCTTTTTCAGTATTTGAATAATTCAACCGTGCATCATTGAATGTCATACTAGCATAGTAAATAATATGGGGAATTCGATCAACTCTTTGTCCTAATACTGCTCCTACTGCATAATCAGATGCATCACACATGAGTTCAAATGGTAAGCTCCAGTTTGGAGGTTGAATGATGGGTGATGATGTCAACAATTGCTTTAATTTTTCAAAAGCCACAAGACATGAATCATCAAAGACAAAAGGTACATCCTTAGCAAGTAGATTGCATAAGGGTCTTGAAACTTTGCTAAAATATTTAATGAAACGTCTATAAAAACCAACATGCCCAAGGAAAGATCTTACTTCTCGGACTGTTTTGGGTGGAGGAAGATTAGAAATGAGATCCACCTTGGCTTTGTCAACCTCAATACCTTTGCTCGAAATGATGTGACCGAGAACAATACTTTGTTTTACCATAAAATGACACTTCTCCCAATTTAAGACTAAGTTCTTCTCGATACATCTCTGCAGAGCTAGTGTTAGATGATGTAAACATTGATCAAATGAATCACCAAAGACAGAAAAGTCATCCATAAAGATTTCAAGGAATCGTTCAACCATATCAGAAAAAATACTTAACATGCATCGTTGAAATGTAGCAAGTGCATTACATAATCCAAATGGCATTCTCCTATATGCAAAAGTGCCAAAAGGGCAAGTGAAAGTGGTTTTCTCTTGATCTTTTAGTGCTATGGGAATCTGATTATATCCTGATTAGCCATCTAGAAAGCAATAAAATTCATGGCCTGCTAATCTATCAAGCATTTGATCGATAAATGGTAAAGGAAAATGGTCTTTACGTGTGACAGAATTTAACTTTCTATAATCAATACATACGCGCCATCCTGTAGTCACTCTAGTGGGTATCAATTCATTATCAGCATTCATAACTACTGTGATTCCTGACTTTTTGGGGACAACTTGCACAGGACTGACCCATGAACTATCATAAATGAGGTAAATGATACATGCATCTAATAGCTTAAGGACTTCAGTTCTAACAACTTCTTTCATGTTAGGATTTAACCGACGTTGCATTTCCCTAGTAGGTTTAGCATTTTCATCAAGATGAATGTAATGTATGCAGTCTACTGGGTTTATACCTTTTATGTCCGCTATGATCCATCCTAATGCTCCTTTGTGCTTTTTTAAAGCATCCAACAACTTACCTTTTTGTTCGTTGTTTAGGGATGATGAGATGATTACCGGTAGAGTGCTTTCTTCTCCCAAAACTGCATATTCCAATGTGTTGGGTAATGGTTTAAGCTCGAGTTTCGGTAGTGATTCTGATGATGGGATGAGTTTCTTCTCTGATGGTGCTAGTTGTTCAACTCTTGACTTCCATTTATTAGTGTCCATGGATGGTGTTGAGTCAAGTAGAGCGTTGACCTCATCGACTGATCTGTCAATATCAAAATCCAAACCAAAGTGAGTTAAACATGTTTGTAAAAGATCATCACTAAGGTTTGAAACAAAAGTATTATCAACTAATGCTTCTATTAAATATATATCAACAATTCCATCATCTGCATTGTGAGGTTGTTTGGCAATGTTGAAGATGTTCAGCTCAATAGTCATGTTGTCAAAGGACAACTGCATATTTCCAGTTCTGCATTGAATGTGAGCATCCTCAGTTGCCAAGAAAGGTCGACCTAGAATAATGGAGATGTGCTTTCTTGAATCATGTATTGGTTGAGTGTCAATTACAATGAAATCAACAGGAAAATAAAACTTGTCTACCTGGATAAGCACGTCCTCCACAATACCACAAGGTATTTTTTGTTAACATATATGTTTCCATAATATTGATTTTGATGATAACAAACAAGATTAAGAATGATTAATCTTTTAAGCTCAAATTATTTTTATACATTTTAAATAAATCATTATTTTTACATTATAAAGGTTTTATATTTAATGGAAAAATGATTTTATGAAATTAATTGTTTTTATTCTTTTTAAATAAATCATTATTTTCACATTATAAATGTTTCATATTTAATGGAAAAATGATTTTATGAAATTGGTTGTTTTTCAAAGTTTATGGTTTAATTGAAAGAATTTTGAAAACTTTGAAATAAACAAGTATTGCTTGAAATTTTGGTGAATGACTTATTTGAAAAGTATCATAGCATTTTGGGCTATATTATAATTTCAGAAAGTTTTGGGATTAACAAAGCATTACTTATAAATTTTGAAATTCGACCTATTTGTAAAGTTTCATAACGTTTTGGGCCATAATACAGTTTTATAAAGTTTTAGGGTCAAACTATAATTTTGGAAAACAATTTACTGTAGCAGTCACTGTAGCAAGCGGCTATCCGGATTCTGACAAACGGAAGTCCGGATTTTAGGCAGAATCTATCCGAATTGAAAATGGCTAATCGGATCCCGACAAACGGAAATCCGGTTGTTGAGCAGTAAGCTACTGAGCATAAGCGGAAATCCGGATTTGACAAAGCGGCAATCCGAATGTTCAAAAATTCAAAATTGTGGCTGTAACGGTAACATTAAGCAGAATACCGAATGTCCATAACCGGCAATCCGGTTATGACCAAAATGTGCATAACGGCTAGTTTTTGAGCTCAAACTATATAAACTCAAAACCAATTCATTTTTGGTAATCCAAGCAAGCAAGAACAAGTGCACACAGCATATATTGAGCTTCAATTTCGTAACCCATCATTTATTAAATCATCTTTGTTCTTCAATTTGTATATCCACTCTTAAAGAGAGATTCATTGTTGTATGTTTCATTTCTCATCAAATTGTGAGTGTACAAGTGTGAGAAACACTTGGAGTGAAGAGATTGGAGAGATAATCTCTTGTTGTAAAGGTTCAATTGACACCTTGAAGTCAATTGTAAATGTTTGAAGCCTTGGAAAGGCTTGGATAGTGAAATCCTCAAGCTCGGTGTGCTTGGAGGCGTGGACGTAGGCGGGGATTGCCGAACCACGTGAAAATCCTTGAGTTTGCTTTCTCTTCCCTTGCTCATTTATTATTGTGCTTTCATTGAATTTATTGTTTTCGAATTTATTAAGGCATTAGATTGGATTTGTGTGTGGTTTGTTTAGCTTAATTTTTAAAATCTCAATTCACCCCCCCCTCTTGGATTGCCTAGTTAGTATTTTATTTTTGTGGACCGATCTGCAAGCTGCAACACCACTGGAGTTGGGTGTAATTCTCCAAGTCCAAGTTTCACAAATACAGAGTAAGGTAACAGATTTACACTAGCTCCTAAATCCAACAAAGCATTTTCAATTGTGTGGTTCCCTATACTACATGAGATAGTGGGGGAGCCTGGGTCTTTGCATTTTAAAGGAATTTTGTGTTGAAGTATAGAACTAACGTTTTTTGTTAAAAATGCATTCTTTTGAACGTGAATGTTTCTCTTTTTAGTACAAAGGTCTTTAAGAAACTTGGCATAAGATGGAACTTGTTTTAGAGCATCAAGTAAAGGGATGTTAACACTTACCTGTTTGAAGATTTCAAGAATCTCACCTATGGATTTTCCCTTCTTTCCTTTAGCTAACCTCTGAGGAAATGGAGCTTTGGGAACATATTCTCGTGGGCTGGTTTCTTCTTTCTCTTCCGATGGTGAGTCCTCAACATTCACAAGTACAATTTGATTTTCTTTTGTCACTGGCATCTCCACTTTGTTGTCGACTTCTTTTCCTTTTCGCAAGGTCATGATTGCTTTGACCTCTCCATGCTGTTGTGGTGAACTGGTACTTGCTTCATGCACTCCTTTAGGATTAGGCACGGGTTGGCTTGGAAACTTGCATTTCTCAACAGTCATTGCCAAGGTCTGAACTGAAGAAGCAAGTTGTCCCACCATCTTTTCGAGGCTTGAAACTGATTGAGCTTGTGAGTTGAAGCCTGCTCTCAACTCATTTCGTAGTCCATCAATGGTGCGGTTCTATTGCTCAATCGTGGAGTGAGTAAGATTCTTAAGATTCTGGAATGAATCCTCCCATGGTCTGGGTTGAGAGTAGTTCTGGTTCTAATTGTATGGTCTAAATGGTGGCCGAGAGGCTTGAAGAATTTGAGGAATTAGTTGCATTAGTGGAGCTGGAGCTGTTGGTCCATTTTGTTGGAATCCTTGAGACCGTGAAAAATTGGGGTAGTCTCTCCATCCAGGGTTATATGTGTTGGAGTATGGGTTGTAATTTGATGGTTTTCTCATTACACCTATGGCATTGGCTTTATCTGGATATGAGTCATAGTCATGTGGCTCTGTTGATTTAGCAGTCGATAACGATGCTATTTGTCGAGAGAGACCTTCAATTATCGCTTTGACTTCTTTAATTTCTTAACTTGACTCGCCAATGTGAACCTCATTTACTCCCTTAATTCTTTTAGTATTCCTGAGCGATCGACTCCGTTGTTGGGAATTATCTGCTTGTCGCTAGAAGAATTCCCAAATCTCTGATGCACTTTTTGACATTAGCTCTCCTCCACTTGTTGCCATTAGTCATTCTTGCACATTCGGCAATAATCCCTCCAAAAAGTATTGACATTGGTGCCATTTCTCGTACTCATGATGTGGACACTTCAAGAGTAGCCCATTGAATCGCTCCCATGTTTCGAAAAACTGCTCGTCATCTCTCTGGGTAAACTCTAAAATTTCCCTGCGAATAGCATTGGTTTTATGCACTGGGAAATATTTATTCAAAAATTTAGTTACCATTTGTTCTCATGATGTGATGCTATTGGCAGGTAATGTATTGAACCATGAACGAGCTCTATCTTTTAAAGAAAATGGGAATAGTCTAAGTTTAACATCATCATCTGAAAAATTATCATATTTAAATGTTTGACAAACAGCATGAAAATCATTCAAATGATTATATAGGTCCTCATTTTCTAGGCCATAAAATGTTGGGAGACAATTTAGCACACTAGGTTTTAATTCAAAACTCCTAGCAGCTACATTTGGGTATCTTATGCATGATGTGCTCAAATTAGCTAAGGGACTAAAGTAGTCCTTAAATGGCCTCTCCTGTGGTTGCAAATCCATTTTATTTTTAACTTGTTTGTGTGTGCGAAGTGTTTTCTCAAGTTCAAGGTCTATAGATTCAAGATTAGGTAATAATGACTTACGACCATGCATGCAAAGAATAAAAAATAAATGGGAACAAAACAAATAAAAATAAAGAAGAAGGAGAAATTACGGTACTAACCTTATTACGCCGTTACAATCTTTCTATAAAAAAAACACACTTAAAAAAAATACGTGAAATAAATTAACTAAAAATAAATTAATAAGCTAAACAAAAACAAAAAAAATACAAAGAAAATTAAATTACAGAATTTTAAAGAAAAGAAAAATAAAAGAAATTCTTACCTCTAAATGTAGATTCACTTTTTTTTTCTTTTTTTTTATAATAAAAAAATTACAAGAAAACAATTAAAAGAAATTATTCACAAAAATTAATTCTACGAATTAAAATTACTTACCTCCCCGGCAACGGCGCCAAAAACTTGTTGTGAAAATTTTATTGAACTTGCAAGTGCACGAATCTATTGTAGTATAAATCAATGGTGACGAGTGTTGATCCCACGAGGAGGTGAATTTTATTTATATGTAGAATTAATTTGTAAAAAGGTGGTTGGATTTGTAGTGAAAGTGACTTAGATTATCCTAAAATTGGAATTGAAATGGCGAGAATAAATTGAAGAGAAATCTATTGAAATGACGTACTTGGGTATCTGGATGGATCCGTATCAACATGCACCATGGGCTAAATATTCCTTATTAATGCCAATTAAATCATGAGGGGGGAATCCACACCTCATGAACCACACTCTAATCAATATGGTGCTAAGGGCTTATCGTGCCAAATAATAATAACCTTGTACTAGAGAGCCGGTGAAACCAATGCGGTATCTAGACAAGATTATTATTATTTGTCGATGAGAAGTCAAATCATCCACAAAAATTAGAGGGAAAAAGAAAGTAAATTTACCAAATAAAGCTCATGACACATGTTGAGACTTCACCTTCAACCCAAGCTTGAAAGAAAATTAGTTACTCATAATTGAACTAGGGGTAAAATAGGAATTTATTAAAATACGTAGAAAATACAAGATGGAGAAGGAATTACAGAAAATGGAGTCTAAAAATGGATTCAGAGATATCAAATTAGGGGGGGGAGGCCCCCTTTTTATAGATACATTGAATAAATCATGGCCATCGGATTAAAAACAGTTTGGACGCTCAGGATTTCGCCACGTCATCAGTCAACAGTACGCGGTTTGACCATGTGGTTTGAACAGTAATACGGTTTGACCCGGCTTGAACAGTGACGCGGTTTGGTTGAAAATAATCCTGTGTAATGCATATACCGTACGTGAGATTTTTGGTCCACTGATATGCTGCCACGTCATCGATCAACAGTACATAAGAATTTTAGTCCAACAGGATCGTGACACCTCATCAGTCAATGCCACATCATCGGTCAATGCCACGTCATCGTTCCGTCTATGTAAACAGTGTCGTGAACAGTAACGTAGACAATACCGTACATGTGAACAGTGACAAGCTTGTGTGAAGTCTTGTGTATAGGAGCCTCGTATCATTAGTTGATAATTCAAAGCATATTTTTCACTTGTAATGCTTTAACCTTCTCAGCAAAATAAGCGCCCCTGGTGGAGAGGGAGCTTCTAAACACGTGCCGCCTTTAAACTTCGTGAGTGTTTTTTTCACCTCATATGCTTCTCTGCAGTTGCTTGCTTTGTCTAGATGAATGTTCAGTTCTTGTTTTGATAAAATGAATTGAGTCTTCTTGTAATGGTAATGTGTTATTAATATTATTCTTCTTTGTGTGAATAAGGGATTTCATTAGTGAATCTGTTTGTCCTGCTCATAATCCTTCCTGTTATTACACAATATTCTATCACTCAAAACTGCTCAGAATCCTTCCTGCTCATAATCTGTTTGTGTGAATAAGGGATTTCTTTAATTCTTGTCCAAAGATTTCAAAACCGTTCATTATTGCACTTCTTGGGCCAGCGTTGTTTCACACAATAGGTCACATATCATTCTCTAAGGTTGCTGTGTCTTTTACTCATTATTGATTTGCTACTTTTTTTTTTTAAATATGAATATGCTGGTTCTAAGTTATGTATGTTTTGCAGATTGAACATGAACATTAGTTCCATTAGTTGTTGAATTTTTTTTAACATAATTTAACCATGTCTATGATAATTACGCTAGTTTTATACATATTTATTTTTTTATTATTTGTGATTCTTTTGGTTGCTTTGATTAATTTAGTTAACCATTAATTATTATTCACTTAAACATTCAATCATTTTTCTCTTGCAGTTTTAGAACGTGCATCAATGGTGATGGCTACAAGTTTATGTTGAAAACTTAAAATTATTTTGATTTGTCATATAAAATTTGATCATTTGTAATTATGTTGAAGGTTTAGAATTATTATGTTTTTATTTATGGAGGTTGTTAAAATTTGATCACTTGTAATTTTATTTCTAATATGGAATTTCATCATTTATAATTTTATTTCTAAATATGGAGGTTGTTAGAATTATTAATTTTTTTTAAAAAAAAGGGAACCGAAAATTTAGAAGTTATTATTTAAAAAAATGGGGATCGGTCCCCGCTTTAATCCCCACTCAATTCGGGAATTTTCAGGAACATACCCAAACTATCCCCCATTACAATTTTTTAGGTACGGGGCGGATTCGGGGAATAGCTTCCAAATTGGGTTTGGGTTTGGGGATCATGATCCCCGCCCCGAACTTGCCCCATTGACATCACTACTGTCAATTAATCTTTGGTCAACCAGCAACATCATCATTTCGTGTAAGTTCATTTTTGTTTCTTGGAAATAGCAGTGTATTTCTTAGAGTTTGTAAAAAATGGAAAGATTTTTAAATACAAATTTCATATCTGTTTATTATTGTTGTTTGGTCTAATTTCTTATGTAGAATGCTCAGAATCTGTAGGACATTAGTTTATAATTTTAAGATTTTGTAGCCATAAATTTTTTTTTTTTTTGGTTGGCATTTTATTTTGCTGCTTTATCTATGTGCATGTTGACTAAGGCTAATCTAAAATCAATAGAGAGGGACATTTATCTATTTTGTTTAACCTTTACCACTCTAGACACTGTACTAAGTATGAGTTTGTGCTGCTTGCATTTTATTAATGTTGATGAATCGTAATTTAAATTTTTAAAAGTCGTAATTGTCTGATATAATTAAACAACGTTAGTAATATATTTAGGTGGCCACCCAAAAGAATCCAGCGGGAAATAGAGGTTAAATTCACTACGAGTGAATTTATCCATTGATAATTGTGGATTAAAAATTAAAACGCCTGAATTCAAACATACCCTTAACGAAGTTATGAATATGTTCGTGCTTCAAATGATTTTTTCAGCTAATAATTAAAGCTACCACTTTCATCAAATAATGACGTTTGAAGGAATTGCACATTTGTTGATGTCCTTTTCTAGATAAACGTACAGAGAGGGGAAAGGAGACTGCTGGCCTCAGATATCTCACAAGGATTATTGGTATGAAATGTTATTGTAAAAGATGTTTAATGGTAATTCTTTTGCATTGTTATGATAATAATTTTTTATTTTGACAATTTTGCAGGACATACAAGTGATCAAAGACCAATGAATAAAGCTGTGTTGGCTGAACTTAGGTTGATGTCACAAGAGGTAATTGAATTGGCCTGTCTAGATGGATGCTTTTTATTTATCCGGCAGCAGAGCAGGACTATGAAAAAGAGAAGCTTATTACAGGTAATTCAAGTTTACTAGCTTTTCATATAGTATGTGTTTTGGCTGATTTATCGAATTCACCAAATTTCATTACTTTTTGATATTGAGATATTGTAATTTTTAAGTTATAATAGTTATAAACAAAATTATAATTTTAAAATAAAAATAGATAATGTATAATAAATATAAATTTTAAATAATAATTTTAAAAAAATAACAAATATATATTATAAGTTTTTCATTATATAACTGTGGAATCAAATCAATTTACTTTTCAAGTTACAATAACTAATATTTATCTAATACTTTAGTACCGTAACTTAAAGTCTACAGAACTCAAAGAAATATTTTTTGCATCTTCATATTTGTGTGAATTCATCCTTTCATTGAGAAAAACCATTTCCAGGTGGCAGTTGGCAGTGAATTCACGCAAATTTTGATGCCATTCATAGACATTAAAGACAATGAGGAGGCAAAGGTGATAAATCATAACTGCATAATTATCAAATTTGTTGGGGAAAAATTAGGTTTTTAAATTTTTTATAAAACCTTTTGAAGATCGCTCTCATATAATATATAAGAATTTGTAATCTAGAAATCGTACCTTGAAAATCCGATTTGCCTTTTTCCGTTGAAGTGATTTAGGCTCCTAGATCACGATCCGCCACCATCACTCCTGTTAGATCACGATCCGCCACCACCACTCCTGTTAGATCACGATCCGTCACCACCACGCTTGTTAGATCACGAACTGTCACCAATGATCTTCCAGGTTATGACTCAGGTTCGATTTGCACTTGACGTGTGGGCGCCTTTATCACTACCAAAGCAACTAGCACGAGCAAATTTTTCTCTCAACCATAGAGAGAAAAATCTTTTTTCTCTGATCTGTATAAAGTGGCTTCTTACTTTTCTTTAGAGAAAATAAGCCTTTTATATCACCCTTTAGTGAAAACCCTATGCTCCAAATAATCAAAAAACAAAACTCACGTTATTTGCTTTTTCTATAGGGGACCCACCTTGTAAAATAACATAAGGCACCTTACACAAAAGCTAATTAAATGGAGCCTCCCACTAAATGATATATTTAGGCTTTTGACCCAAATAGCTAGTTATCTTACTTATTAGTCCAGTAGTGGTGCAGTCAATTAAATGAGCTAACCCGGGGATCATTTGGGAACATACAATAGTGGCTACAATAATTAGGTCTGTAATTAAACTAGCCCAATTATTTAATTCCAAATCTACTCCACTAAAAGATTGGAACTGACTTCCATAATTGTATGCTCGAATAATAATTCGTCCCAAGCCACATTGATTTCTTTACTGCACAATCATTTGTACCACATCGTTAATTAAATTGATATCTCAATTGTCCAATCAATTTAATAACATCTTATTCCTTGATCCTTACTGGTTTTCTCTAATGATCATTTTCAACATACTAAATATGTTGACACACTCTGGCCAGAGAATTCTATGATCAAGTGCCGAAAACCCATCAAGAGATGTGTTGTACAAATTCTATATTGTTAATCCACAACTCCAATACTCATAATTGCTCCCACCAAGATACTGGGTAATCTTGACCACAAGGATGTGTCGTGCCCATTGGTAACTCAAATGGAATAACAATTACAATCATGAAATCATAATTAACTCAAGATTAAGATTATAGTAAAATCAATGCGTATAAGATTTAATAAGTCTGACAGTTATTACAAAGTTAATTAAATCTCATATGTGATCATGTTCAATGTAGTCGTACTACATCAATAAATTCATACATGATTAAGACAAATCATTCAATGAATTTATTACAGTCTATACCTAAATAAAGTGCCCAACTTTATTTATCAACTGCGAACTAAATTTATTTAATCATAAGATAACTTGTATTTATGTCTTCTGTGAATCCACATGGTGATCACATAAATACATATAATATGATTAAATGGACTTTAATACAAATATTAATGCAATTAAGATATTTGAATAAAATACCTCATTTATTTTATTAATCAGAAAAATTGTTTATTACAATTAAATAAACACATATGCTTTTAAAGAGCATATTTTCCCAACAATCTCCCACTAGCTCTCAAAGCATATCTGGCATATTGCACATGCTCTAGGGCTCTAAGTGCAGGTTATAAAGGTTTCCCACTAATGGCCACTGTAATAAGATCTGTCATTTAGCATCTAATGTCATTTGGGGTACTGTCATATAACCTTTCTACACTATTCCCTTATGAGATGATACTTCCTCTCAATATGTTTTGTTTCTTGTGGTTTCTTGGTTCCTTAGATTGAGCTACTGCACCACCATTATCGCAAAATAGTTTAAGGGGTGCAGTTTCAGCAGGTACCATCTCAAGATCTTGTAGGAACTTGCGGAGCCATACAGCTTCTTTTGCAGCTTCGGATGCAGCCACATATTCAGCTTCAGTTGTGGAGTCTGCGATACAAGATTGTTTCACACTCCTCCAACTAATAGCTCCACTTCCCAATGCAAACACATAGCTGGAAGTAGATTTTCTGGAATCCCTATCTGACATAAAGTCAGAATCAGTATAACCCACTGGAATGAGTTCATCACCAAAATACATAAGCATATAATTTTTAGTTCTTTTCAGATACTTTATAATATGCTTGACTGCAGTCCAGTATTGAGATCCAGGATTAAATTGATATCTGCTAACCATCCCTACCGCAAAACAGATGTCTGGCCTAGTGCAAAGCATGGCATACATGAGACTTCCCACAGCTTCTGCATAGGGAACTCGTCTCATTCTCTCTATCTCTTCAGATGTTTTAGGTGATTGATCCTTAGAGAATGTAATTCCATGTCTGAATGGTAATAAACCAGTCTTGGAATTTTCCATGCTAAATCTAGCCAATATCTTATCGATATAGACCGCTTGAGACAAGGCTAAAGTTTTATTCTTCCGGTCTCGTAGTAACTTGATACCAATAATATAACTTGTCTCTCCCAAGTCTTTCATATCAAATTATTTTGCTACCAAATCTTTATTGTAGTCAATACTCCTATATCGTTTCTAATCATGAGAATATTGTCTACACAAAGAACTAGGAATGCTACAAATTTTCCCTGAATTTTCTTGTACACACATGGTTCATCAATGTTCTGAATGAATCCAAGTGATTTAATTGCTTGATCAAATCTGATGTTCCATGACCGGGATGCTTGCTTCAATCCATAAATGGATCTTTGTAACTTACATACCATGTGTTCTTGGCCTTTTTGTATAAATCCATCTGGTTGCTGCATGTAGATATTTTCTTCAAGATGCCTATTAAGAAAGACAGTCTTGACATCCATTTGTCAAATTTCATAATCTAGCACTGCAGCAATGGAGAGCAGAATCCTGATGGATTTAAGCATAGCAACCGGAGAAAAGGTTTCCTCATAATCGATTCCTTCTTTCTAAGTAAACCCTTCGGCTACTAATCTTGCTTTAAATGTTTCCACCCTTCCGTCTACTCCTATTTTTCTCTTGTAGATCCACTTGCACCCTATAGATTTTACCCCATTTGGTGCCTCTATAAGTTCCCAGACTTTATTGGAATACATAGATTCCATTTCTTGATTCATGGCCTTTTTCCAAAATTCAACATCTCTATCTATTAGAGCTTCGTTGTAACTAGTGGGATCTTGTACATGTTCATCTGAGATAGACATATAGGTTTCTCCTAAAAACATGTATCTCGCAGGTAACCTAGTTACCCTCCCACTACGACAAGGTTCTAAAAGTGATAGTTGTTCAAGGATAATCCTGTGCTGATCAGCTGGTTGTTGCTGTTCTTCCTGTTCTTCTTGTTCTATAACAGGTGTTGAAAGTTGAACATCAACCTGATCTCTTTTATTTCTCTAGTTTTACCTTACTCTTAGGTTATAAGTTATTATATAGTCTTCCTCAAAGAAAGTAAAGAATATTTATATAAATACATTCCTATCTTGAGGACTATAATTCAGACTTTCCCTTATTTCTTTAAGATACCTAAAACATGCAAGCTTCTAAACACGAATCCATCTTCTCTATCTCTGATTCTAGTAGAAATACTAGTAAACTCCAAATACGAATGTGTCTCAAACCATGTTTGTGACTTTTTCATAATTTCTTGGAGTAGTAGACACCGAGATAGATGAAACTAAGTTCAATAAACTTTGTAGTTTCAAATACTAGTATCTGGAATAAAAAAGGTAAATGATAAACCACTTAGTATATATCTTGTCTTATCCAAAAGAATCTTGTTTCTCTATTTAATTACACTATTGTATCATAGTGTTCATTGACAACCAAAGAGTGCTTGAATTCCCCATAGAGATATTCTTTGTTTCGATCATATTGAAGTTCTTTTATGTTCCTGTTTAATTGCTTCTGTCTTATCCACGTGCTCTTTTGAATTTCAAAAGCAATGGAATCATGACGCATTTAGACAAACATAAATAAAATGAATATTCATCAACAAGATTGATAGAATACTCATAACCTCTTATAACATGTAAACTGATTAGTCCGTATACATTTGTATGAGCTAAATCATCAAATACAATGTTATGCTTTTAGCTCAAAAAGAGCATCCTTGTCATATTACTTTTCTAAATAAGATTTATAGAGTTACAATGATCAATCTTAATAGGCCAACAAGTCTATCATTAATCATTTTCTTAAAATCTTATTATAGTTTATATGACTTAAGCATAAATATCAGAGGTGATTTTTTGTTAGAAGAAATATTTCTTTTCTTAGATAAATGCATATACTTTTTATCATTATATCTTACTTTGAATAGATCAATGTACTTCTATAATATAAATTATTTTTATAAATAACCAAAATAAGTAATAAACAGAGGATCCAAAAATAACAGTGTACTCTTGTTTATTAAAACAAGCCACCGAAATTAAATTCCTCTAATATTTGGAAAAATAAAGACAAATATCAAAACTAAAGTCTTGTAAAATTGATCTAGTCTTTCAATTGATATAAACTAGCATGTCCTCAACTACTGTTTGAATCTTTCTTCACTTAATCTCTTGGTTTCCTGAAAACCAAATAATGAATAACAAATAAGATTAGTTATCTCAGAATTCATTATTGTATGAATCAATAGAAATCTGAACTAATTAGGAAGCTTAAAGATTTCCTATACTTGATTTTAATAATCTTAGGACAATCTTTCTTCCAGTGACCCTTGTTAGAGTGCAATTTATGCACTAGTTTTGCATTATTTACTTCCCTTAATATCAATGTTTTGCACTTAATAATAGTGATTTACTGGTGTTTTACTTTTGTAGGTGCAATTTTATTGATTGATGATAAAATTGAGCTATAAGATGATGTTTAAGGATGATTGTTCTCTTGGAGAAATTATGAGCGTCAGAAGAACTTTGTTGATAAGGTGTGGGCGCGTGCTGTCAACTGCGGACCTGCAGTTTTTAGTTTAACGTGTTTTGTATTTTTGGTTATTTTTGTAATTACGAATTTAATATTTCAGATATTAGGATTTTATTTTAAATAGAATTCTAAAAGAGAAGAGAGAGAAAGTATTTAAGGGAGGAATCTATTGTGAAAAGGGGGGGATTTTGGATTGGAGGAAAAGAAATAAACCCTAGATCTTAATTTTTCTCTTCTCTCTATGAAGAACTAAACCTATTTTTCTGGTTGAAGGATAATGAAGCTTTGATTCATCACTACTGTGAGATCTTTCTTGTGCTTTAATTGTTTTATTGCTTTTTGGGTATTTGTTTATTCTCTGAATTATTTTCATGATTATGTTTGTTAATTAGGTAATTGGCCACTATTTAATTATCAACTTAATCTATTGTCAATTAAAGGATTCATCGTATGAAGAATTTAATGTTTGTGACAAATAACATAGCAGAGAGTTGTGTTGTGAGAATAAACAATCTAATTTAAATGAATCATCATATGTGTTGATTAGGATTTGGGTCTCTCTGGTTTTTTAGGCTGTCAATTGATTAAATCTTATGATCGTATCTAGGGTTGTCCATTGATTAGGGAAATAACCAACGGTCGTACCTTGGTTATCGACTAGTTAAGGAGAGATTGGCTATTAGAGGGTCTCAATAGCTATAACCGGTCTATTCATAAGTAATAATAATCTATATTTGAATCAATGATCAGTAGTCGAATCAAGCTGAGTTAATTCCTTCAACCAGAGCTTTCTCCAATTTGAATTACAACTTTAATTTGCATTCTTGTTATTTCAATTTGATTTTTATTATTGTCAACAATTCCCCCATTTTACGTTTTACGTTTCAAAAGGATTTAAATAATTACCGATCTCTGTGGACACGACCCTACTCAATCACTATACATAATTTATTTAGAGTAGGAATTTATTTTTGTTGGCTTCGACACCCATCAACCCTTCTGTCTACATTTGTAACACTTGCCTTTTGGCTTGCCACTTCTTTTAGTGGACAGTTTGCCGATCCCAACTTTTGCTTGCTCATTCTTGTCTTTCGACTTAAGCCTTGAAGAGAATCCTTTTTCAGGAAGTTTTCTGCTATGATAAAATTCTTCTATAGCATGTAGTTCGTGCATTAATTCAATTAAGGTCATATCTTTATTGTTTAAGATATAACTGACCTTAAACTCTTTGAATGTATCAGGTAAAGATTCAATCACAATGTTAATCTTTGATTTATCATTGATTTAAACACCATGAATCTCTACCTCATTCAAATAGTCCATCATTTTGAGGACATGATCACGAACTTTTGTGTCTTCTTCCATCTTAGTATCCGTAATACGTTTTAATGCTGCTTCTTTGGAAAAATGGGTATTTTGCCCAAACATCTGATGAAGACTAGCCATTATTTCAGTGGCTGTTTCCATGCTCCGATGCTTCTTATGCAGTTCCACAGAAATCGAAGCCAATATATAGCGCTTAGCCATTTTGTTAGCTTCGCACCATTTCTCATAAGGCTCCCTCTGATTTCTATAATCGTATAATGAAGGTTCAGGAGGGCAAGGCTGGGTCAACACATATTTGCTTCCCTTTGCAGTGAGAATATTAAATAGATTGCGTTTCCAATCTAAATAATTTTCGCCAGTGAGTTCATTTTTAACAAGGATAATTAATAATGGGTTGATGGAAGACATTTTCTGAAAAAACAAAATAAACATGCATAAATACTTTGAAACAATATTCACAATAAATGAAAAAAATACAAAAAAATCATAAATTTATTGTAACAATAATCTAGTACTGCTTTGACAAGCTATCCGTTGAGGAAGTCATGTCTACACTTACTAGACCCAATTATCTATTAGATTATTTACTTTCATGTAGAGACATGATAAATAATTATTGTTATCTCTTTAGGCCTAAATTTGTTAACAGAGCTTCGTTGGGAAGGTTAATAACAAATTTTAGTTGAGTGTATAACCATTGTTTCAATCTACGTATTTTTCATATCAATAGTCACCGTTGGGGCGAACAATCGATTGAAAAATATTTCAATTTTATCTTTGAAGAAGTTCATCAAATAAAATATCTAATATATATACCCTCCGTAGGGAGCATCACCGTATCATGAAGTCGAGGTATATATATAATTTTATTATTGAACTAACAATGGAGCCCGTGGGAAAAATTATCTTGAATTTTTCCTCTCCCACTTAATATTTTAAAATTGATTTTTCCTTTTTAAAACATGCATATTGTTAATTGCATGCTTCCTATAATATTATCTAGATAATATCCAATATTATTAAGCATAGACAAATTTCAAACAATATAATGAAATTTATTATTAATGAATGACATGTATCATTATGCATAGAGTGGCACTACCTATTCTATATGACATGTTATCATGGCATGTTATCATCCAAAACATAATATATAGAAAAATAATTAAATAATCTTAATTTATGGATTTCCTAATAATGAAAAAATACATTAACCCTAAGCCTAATCTTCATTGGGCTTCTTGTCAATGTCCATCTTTTCATAAGCTTGTCTTTGTTAATGGACTAGGGGAAATTGGGCTTTTAAATTTATAATTGGTCCAATTTTAATTTTGAAAAGGAAATAAATAAATAAATTTATTAAAATAAAACTTTTGGACCAAAAATAAATTTAATGTATTTAATTTTATCTATGCATTTTAATCCATTAAGCCCTATTGAAATTGGGCCTAAAACTAGAATTCATTAAGTCCAAAACTGTTTTTGGATTTAAACGCAAAAAATTAAAAATTTTCTGCCCGAAGGAAAAATTATGAAACCATAGGGACCTCCATGATAAAAACCATGAAACCCTAAAATCATATTTTTCTTTCTTTCTTCTTCCCCAGCCGCCATCTCCACAAAGCACCAGCTGCTGTTCCCGGTCAACCGCCGCTGTTTAGAGACGCCAGTCGGTCTCCGACACATCTCCGACGAGGAGCCATCGCCGATACGCCGGAAACAAGCCAACCCTGCGCGCGCTGCTTGCTGCTCGTGCGCTCTGTTGTTCTTTGCTGCGAGCAGCTACTTGCTGCCACAAGGCGCTGCGCGCACAAGCCACGCTCGCTGCGCCGCCTTCTTCTTGGCTTCTGCGGGCGCGCATTGGCGGCGTGTCTTTGCGAAGCTGCTTGTGTTGCCGCTTGCCGCCAAGTTCTTTGTTGTTAAAATTTTCGGCCTCTGTCGCTCCGATTTGCCATCCGTGATTAATTTACAAATTTCCTAGGCCAATTTTGGCTTACAAAAATTCTATAACAGTAAAATAAATCAAGAGGGAAACATGGTGATGAAAAACACCCCTCTTGTTACAGATCCAAAGGAAAATACAACAGAAAATCTAACCATGAATTAAGACAAACCAAAACATGCTTTATTCATATATTAAACAAATAATATATATCTGAATAAATTGTGCCACTCTAATACATAAATTTCAAGAATGATTTCACACGAAATTCTTATATATTAATATGAGATGGCTCTGATACCAATTATTGGGGAAAAATTAGGTTTTTAAATTTTTTATAAAACCTTTTGAAGATCGCTCTCATATAATATATAAGAATTTGTAATTTAGAAATAGTACCTTGAAAATCCGATTTGGCTTTTTCCGTTGAAGTGATTTAGGATTCTAGATCACGATCCGCCACTATCACTCCTGTTAGATCACGATCCGCCACCACCACTCCTGTTAGATCACGATCCGTCACCACCACGCTTGTTAGATCACGAACTGTCACCAATGATCTTCCAGGTTATGACTCAGGTTCGATCTGCACTTGACGTGTGGGCGCCTTTATCACTACCAAAGCAACTAGCACGAGAAAATTTTTCTCTTAACCATAGAGAGAAAAATCTTTTTTCTCTGATCTGTATAAAGTGGCTTCTTACTTTTCTTTAGAGAAAATAAGCCTTTTATATCACCCTTTAGTGAAAACCCTAGGCTTCAAATAATCAAAAAACAAAACTCACGTTATTTGCTTTTTCTATAGGGGACTGATGGGTGTCGAAGCCAACAAAAATAAATTCCTACTCTAAATAAATTGTGTATAGTGATTGAGCAGGGTCGTGTCCACAGAGATTGGTAATTATTTAAATCCTTTTAAAATGCAAAACATAAAATGGGGGTTTTGTTGACAATAATAAAAATCAAATTAAAATAATAAGAATGCAAATTAAAGTTGTAATTCAAATTGGAGAAAGCTCTGGTTGAAGGAATTAACTCAGCTTGATTCGACTACTGATCATTGATTCAAATATAGATTATTATTACTTATGAATAGACCGGTTATAGCTATTGAGACCCTCTAATAGCCAATCTCTCCTTAACTAGTCGATAACCAAGGTACGACCTTTGGTTATTCCCCTAATCAATGGACAACCCTAGATACGATCATAGGATTTAATCAATTGACAGCCTGAAAAACCAGAGAGACCCAAATCCTAATCAACACATATGATGATTCATTTAAATTAGATTGTTTATTCTCACAACACAACTCTCTGCTATGTTATTTGTCACAAACATTAAATTCTTCATACGATGAATCCTTTAATTGACAATAGATTAAGTTGATAATTAAATAGTGGCCAATTACCTAATTAACAAACATAATCATGAAAATAATTCAGAGAATAAACAAATACCCAAAAAGCAATAAAACAATTAAAGCACAAGAAAGATCTCACAGTAGTGATGAATCAAAGCTTCATTATCCTTCAACCAGAAAAATAAGTTTAGTTCTTCATAGAGAGAAGAGAAAAATTAGATCTAGGGTTTCTTTCTTTGTCTCCAATCCAAAATCCCCCTTTTCACAATAGATTCCTCCCTTAAATACTCTCTCTCTCTTCTCTTTTAGAATTCTATTTAAAATAAAATCCTAATATCTGAAATATTAAATTCGTAATTACAAAAATAACCAAAAATACAAAACACGTTAAACTAAAAACTGCAGGTCCATGATTGACAAAGACGCGCCCACGCCTTATCAACAAAGTTCTTCTGACGCTCATAATTTCTCCAAGAGAACAATCATCCTTAAACATCATCTTTTAGCTCAATTTTATCACCAATCAATAGAATTGCACCTATAAAAGTAAAACACAAGTAAATCATTATTATTAAGTGCAAAACATCGATATTAAGGGAAGTAAACAATGCAAAACTAGTGCATAAATTGCACTCTAACAAATTCCCCCACACCAAGATGATGCTTGTCCTCAAGCATATAACTCAAGATTAATCCCAAATCTCCACTCAATTCTCATCTCAACTCATCCAAAAACAATTTTAAGCAAGCATACCTCAAGAAATTAAGTCGATCAACATTCGAGAGACAAGGATTTTAAAGCATAGAATTTCATAAGATAGAATAAGAACATTCAACCACCAAGAAGATCCATTCAAAATTCAAGTGCAACAAGATTTAATAGCCCTCTCAATAATTGCACTCCATGCACTCAAAGTGTTTAGGGTGTCATTTATCCGCTCAAATCAAATCAAAGAATGCTATTACCATAAGCTTGCTCGTATATCACATCTCAATCCACAAAACATGAATAAAATGCAAAAATCTAAGGGTCTTAAAAGGGTTGTAATGGGGTTAAATTGGTGAAATGAAAAAGAAAGGTCTATGAAAGAAAAAGAGATCAAAATGAGAAGAATGAACTCATTGAATGAACTTATGATATCAAAATGCTTATTTCTACTCAAGTCACCAAGAATGTAAACTTTTTTTTTTCGATTTTTCTTTTTCTTTTTCTTTCCTTTTTTTTTCTCTTTTTTTTTCTTTTTTTTTTTGTTTTTGAATTTTTTTTTTTTGAATCAAACAAAAGAAACGAACTTTGCACAATTTAATTCAAGCGTAATGTTTGTTGATCTAATTGAGAAACTTTAATACAAGGTAGAAAAAGTAACAAAATATATCCACACAATGAGTCCAAAAATCTCCTTAAATTGAGGCTCAAAAAGAAGAAAAATGGTTAAGTCGACGGAGAGAATTAGATGGGTAATGGTTAAGGCTCAAACAAAGGTAGCAAATAAAGGTCTTCGGGTAGAGAAAAAAAAATGCGAGAATAGAAAAATGGAATATGGTTTGCCCTTATCATTTTAATGCATAAAATCCCGTAATGTGGCTTCAACATGCATAACAAAGCAAGTTCTAGAATAAACAAACTAGGATTGATATTCACATAACAAAAAAAATAATTAGAGCAAAGTGGTTGCTCATAGGCTCAAATCCTCACAAAGTTGGTAAATTTGCCATCAAATCATGTACACTCTTCAAATGAATCAACCATCAATAGTGGTGTAGAATGAGAAGAAGGTATGAGTGAAGGAAAGGTAAAAATGATAATAAGCGAGAAAGATGTATGTAGTAAAAAGAAAATTGAAAGATAAAATGTGAGTGATGAAAGAATATGATAAAAAAAAAATAGATGTAAATAATGTGAGATAGATGGGAAAAGAGTAGTGAGAGATAAAGAAAAAGAAAATTAATAATATATAAAGCATACTAACTCCAAAATCATTTAAGGATGAGTAGAGTGAAAAAAAAATAAGTAGAGTGAAAACAATAATTCCAGACATCAATAATGCAAAAATCCCTCCCCCACACCAAGAACTTACATTGTCCCCAATGTAAGATAATCAAAGCTCACATAAAAATTAAAGCGTAAGGATAAAAGATTAAAGGCAAAAACTTCCCTGAATTGTGAGCTTTGATCCTCATAACGTCTATGGGCTTGGCGGGAATGGTGGGATAAATCCCACACTCTTGAAGTATGCGGCCAAATTCTGCTCCATCTTGTCACGGATTTCGATTCACGCGGCTGGAATGCAGGTCGTAGGCTGGTTGCGGACTATTGCTGCTCTGGTGGAGCTTGCGGGTACACGGCTGTTGGTTCAGTTGTGCGCGGATGGTTGTGCTTCGCGGGTTAGTGCTGGTTGTGTTGCGCGTGCGGGCTGGGACTGATGCTACGAACTGGTGACGCTGGATCTGCGTCTTTGCGGTTATTCTTCTTTATTTGGTGACGCTTGTTGGGTTGCGTGCTTCGGTGCAAATTTGGTTCGGTTTACTTTGCTGGTGATGGCTGGAGCTTGTTGCACGCGGGCTGGTTGAATTGGTGATGCTGATTCGTGCTGCTGGGGCTGCGTTGTGGGATACTGCGCGCTGCGGGTGGTGGGCCCAGAATCGCGCGAGATTCTTTGCTTCATTTGTCGCGGATCTTTAGTCTTTGTCTTTGTCTTTGCGTTGCGCGCGGCTGCTGCTGATGCGTGGGCTGTGTTGCGCGCACGGTTGCTGCTGCTGCTTAGGCTGCGGCTGCTGGTTGCTGGTTGCTGCGGGTGAAAAAGATAATCAACAGTGAAATTTTTTTTTTTTTTGAATTAGGGATTTGTGAACAGTGATTTTTGATTTTTTTTTTTTTTTTTTAGTGATGAATCACTTTGAGACACTAAAAATTTCAGAAGTACTTTTCTAATAAGCACGTGGGCACGCCTTAAAATTATTTTACTTTAAAAATCACAGAAGTACTTATTAGTTAAGACGTGGGCACGCCTTATCGAAAATTTTCTTCTGGCCAAAATAAGCAAAAACATTATTAAAAAAAAAATCTGAATGAAAATTAAAAATAAAAGATATAACTAAAATCAAAATAAATAAATCTTTTGGGTTGCCTCCCAAAAAGCGCCTTTGTTTTATGTCTTTGGCTAGACACATTTATGCATCAATCTCCATAATTGGGACTCTCGAGAGCCACATCCTCCACAATATTCACCGAAAAACCTTCATAAAAAGGTTTTAAGCGATGACCATTAACCTTAAGAACTCTGTCAGAGGTCGGACTCTGAATCTCAACTGCACCATGAGGAAAAACATTAGTAACAATAAAAGGTCCAACCCAGCAAGAACATAATTTACCCGGAAAAAGTTTAAGCTTAGAATGAAAAAGAAGAACTTTTTGACCAATCGAGAACTCATTTCTCAAAATCATTCTATCATGAAATGTCTTCGCTTTTTCCTTGTAAAAAACTTCCTGCACTATAGGGTTAATAACATCCACAGAAAATACCGAATGTTCCTCACTAGGATATTTCATGGCATCATTCATATTGAATTCTATAACCTCTCCATCAAACTCCATAGTGAGAGTCCCTTTATGTACATCCATTTTAGTCCTAGCAGTCTTAAGAAAAGGTCTTCCTAGCAAAATTGGGACAGAATTAGAGGAGTTGTCATCTTCCATATCAAGTACATAAAAATCAGCAGGAAAAACCAACTCATTAACTTGTACTAAGACATCTTCTAATACCCCATCAGGATATGCATTAGACCTATCAGCTAGTTGAATTATCACGCCAGTTTCTTTTAATGGACCAACATTCAAAGATGAATAAATAGAACGAGGCATGACATTAATAGAAGCTCCTAGATCTAACAAAGCCTTTTCAATTCTAACACTACCAATTTTACAAGGGATAGTAAACATACCTGGATCCTTGCACTTAAGAGGTAGTTTCTTTTGGAGAACTGCTGAAACATTCTCCCCCATGTGAACTTTTTCATCTCCTCTTAATTTTCTCTTAGAGGTGCATAGTTCCTTAAGGACTTTAGCATATCGAGGTATTTGTTTTATAGCATCTAATAAAGGAATATTTACCTCAACCTTGCGAAATGTCTCAAGGATGTCTTTCTCTTGTTCCTCCTTCTTGGATTTTGCAAATCGGCTTGGAAAAGGAGGAGGTATCACAATAGGTAGGGGTTTCGCTCTGGTGGGTTGCGCATCCTGAGATTTAGGCATCAATTCATTCTTTTCAAGCTCATCTTCTACATGCTTTGTCACTTTCTTACTAGGCTCTTGCAACTCCTTCCCACTTCTAAGGATGACAGCACTAACGTTTTGCTTTGGATTCACCTCAGATTGTGAAGGCAATCTCCCTGATACTTGAGACTCCAGACGGCTCACTGTAGTTGCCAATTGACTCATTTGGTTCTCCAAGTTCTGAATGCTTCTTTGTAGTTACTCTTTGAAATTGTTGAGCGTTAGTCGCAAGTGATTTAACAATTTCTTCAAGAGATATACCTGACTTGGAGGTTGACTGTGGAGGTGCTGGTTGTCTTGGTGGATACTGTTGTGGGAATCCTGACGGCCTAACTCCATAGCTGAAGTTGGGATGATCCTTCCATCCCGGATTGTATGTTTGTGCATAAGGATCATACCTCCTCTGAGGCATGCCTGGAAATCCTCCAACTGCATTGGCTTGTTCAACGGGTTCTTCTTGAAGTGTAGGACACATATCAGTTGAATGACCCATATTGTAACAAATGCCACAAGTCTTCACCTGTTGCACATTACCTACAACAAACTTTTCCACAAGAGAAGTAAGTTTATCTAAACGTTGTTCAACAGAAGAAATATTTACCTCATTCACTGTTCTTGGAGTGGCATCTTGTCTGCTGCCAAATTGTTGTGCATTGGCAGCCATATTTGATATCAACTCCCTTGCTTGAGTAGGGGTCTTGTTCACTAACACGCCTCCACTAGCAGCATCTATCATACTCCTATCCATCAATGACAGTCCTTCGTAAAAATATTGAATAAGAAGTTGATCAGAAATCGATCGAGGACGGTGGCACACAATTGTTTGAATCGCTCCCAATACTCATACAAAGTCTCCCCAGGAAGTTGTCTGATCCCACAAATGTCTTTTCTGATGTTGGCAGCTCTTGAAGCAGGAAAGTACTTCTCGAGGAACTGCTTCTTCAAATCATTCCACGTTGTAATTGATCCAGGAGGCAAGTAGTACAACCAATCTTTAGCTAGCCCATCTACAGAGAACGGAAAAGCACGCAGCTTAATCTGCTCTTCAGTCACGCCTTGTGGTCTCATACTTGAACACACAACATGAAACTCCTTAAGATGTTTATGAGGATCTTCACCTGCAAAACCATGAAACTTGGGTAATAAATGAATAAGACCAGACTTTAATTCAAAATTTACCTCCAAATCTACATATTGAATGCAGAGTGGTTGCTGATTCAAGTCTGGTTCAGCTAACTCTCTAAGAGTTCTTTCTACAGGTGCAGGTCTATCCATCATTTGTTCTTCCAAATCGCTAGATGATTCAACTAAATCAGGCACCGTATCTGTTTCAGAAAGCAAAGGCGATGAGGATCGTTGCTTAGCTTCGCCGTCTGCTTTGTCTCGGTGGCGGTGTCTTCTCAATTTCAGGATCAAACGAAAGTGTACCTGTACGAGAAGAACGAACCATACACCAAGTAAAACGTAAAAAGGATTAAATAAATGACACCAATCCCCGGCAATGGCGCCAAAATTTGATGGGTGTCGAAGCCAACAAAAATAAATTCCTACTCTAAATAAATTGTGTATAGTGATTGAGCAGGGTCGTGTCCACAGAGATTGGTAATTATTTAAATCCTTTTAAAATGCAAAACATAAAATGGGGGTTTTGTTGACAATAATAAAAATCAAATTAAAATAATAAGAATGCAAATTAAAGTTGTAATTCAAATTGGAGAAAGCTCTGGTTGAAGGAATTAACTCAGCTTGATTCGACTACTGATCATTGATTCAAATATAGATTATTATTACTTATGAATAGACCGGTTATAGCTATTGAGACCCTCTAATAGCCAATCTCTCCTTAACTAGTCGATAACCAAAGTACGACCTTTGGTTATTCCCCTAATCAATGGACAACCCTAGATACGATCATAGGATTTAATCAATTGACAGCCTGAAAAACCAGAGAGACCCAAATCCTAATCAACACATATGATGATTCATTTAAATTAGATTGTTTATTCTCACAACACAACTCTCTGCTATGTTATTTGTCACAAACATTAAATTCTTCATACGATGAATCCTTTAATTGACAATAGATTAAGTTGATAATTAAATAGTGGCCAATTACCTAATTAACAAACATAATCATGAAAATAATTCAGAGAATAAACAAATACCCAAAAAGCAATAAAACAATTAAAACACAAGAAAGATCTCACAGTAGTGATGAATCAAAGCTTCATTATCCTTCAACCAGAAAAATAAGTTTAGTTCTTCATAGAGAGAAGAGAAAAATTAGATCTAGGGTTTCTTTCTTTGTCTCCAATCCAAAATCCCCCTTTTCACAATAGATTCCTCCCTTAAATACTCTCTCTCTCTTCTCTTTTAGAATTCTATTTAAAATAAAATCCTAATATCTGAAATATTAAATTCGTAATTACAAAAATAACCAAAAATACAAAACACGTTAAACTAAAAACTGCAGGTCCCTTGATTGACAAAGACGCCCACGCCTTATCAACAAAGTTCTTCTGACGCTCATAATTTCTCCAAGAGAACAATCATCCTTAAACATCATCTTTTAGCTCAATTTTATCACCAATCAATAGAATTGCACCTATAAAAGTAAAACACAAGTAAATCATTATTATTAAGTGCAAAACATCGATATTAAGGGAAGTAAACAATGCAAAACTAGTGCATAAATTGCACTCTAACAGGGACCCACCTTGTAAAATAACATAAGGCCCCTTACACAAAAGCTAATTAAATGGAGCCTCCCACTAAATGATATATTTAGGCTTTTGACCCAAATAGCTAGTTATCTTACTTATTAGTCCAGTAGTGGTGCAGTCAATTAAATGAGCTAACCCGGGGATCATCTGGGAACATACAATAGTGGCTACAATAATTAGGCCTGTAATTAAACTAGCCCAATTATTTAATTCCAAATCTACTCCACTAAAAGATTGGAACTGACTTCCATAATTGTATGCTCGAACAATAATTCATCGCAAGCCACATTGATTTCTTTACTGCACAATCCTTTGTACCACATCGTTAATTAAATTGATATCTCAACTGTCCAATCAATTTAATAACATCTTATTCCTTGATCCTTACTGGTTTTCTCTAATGATCATTTTCAACATACTAAATATGTTGACACACTCTGGCCAGAGAATTCTATGATCAAGTGCCGAAAACCCATCAAGAGATGTGTTATACAAATTCTATATTGTTAATCCACAACTCCAATACTCATAATTGCTCCCACCAAGATACTGGGTAATCTTGACCACAAGGATGTGTCGTGCCCATTGGTAACTCAAATGGAATAACAATTACAATCATGAAATCGTAATTAACTCAAGATTAAGATTACAGTAAAATCAATGCGTATGAGATTTAATAAGTCTGACAGTTATTACAAAGTTAATTAAATCTCATATGTGATCATGTTCAATGTAGTCGTACTACATCAATAAATTCATACATGATTAAGACAAATCATTCAATGAATTTATTACAGTCTATACCTAAATAAAGTGCCCAACTTTATTTATCAACTGCGAACTAAATTTATTTAATCATAAGATAACTTGTATTTATGTCTTCTGTGAATCCACATGGTGATCACATAAATACATATAATATGATTAAATGGACTTTAATACAAATATTAATGCAATTAAGATATTTGAATAAAATACCTCATTTATTTTATTAATTAGAAAAATTGTTTATTACAATTAAATAAACACATATGCTTTGAAAGAGCATATTTTCCCAACAATATCTCCATCTTTCTCTCATTGTAATTTGATTTTCAATGAATAATTGCTAAGTAATGGTTGCCGATATTGTTAAAACGTGTGTTCAGCTACCCAAGCTAAAAAGTTAGTTGCCAAAAATTCAGGGGATCAAAAGAAACATTGCATTTGAAAAGGCAAGAGGTTCTGTTTGATTTTCCTGACCAAGTTGAATTATTTTTTTTCTTCATTCCAATACCAAGAATGTTATCATGAGACTCACCAAGAAGTTAAATCTCAGGGCATTGTCACATCTTACCTCTATGAAGGGACTCAAAGAGTTGAGGTGAATACATCTTTGTTATTTTGATGCCAGAATTGTGCAATTCTCAGTTGGTTCCTTTCACATGCTGTTGACTGCAGTGCATCTAGTTGATGTGCATCTTTGCTGTGACCCCGAGAAAATGCTTGTATGGTGTTCTTGTAATTTCATTTGGAGATAAGTAATATCAGTTGTTCAAATATATTTTATTTACAAGCTGTTAATAAATCTGCTTGCAGAAAGCTTACAAAGGAGCTGCGTGATGTAATAGAAGACTACAGTTTGGTTAATTTTCAACCTTAGATATTCAGGTCATCAGTTTCTCTTGAATGCTTTCTTGAGTTTCTTTGAATTATTTGTGAATAAGATCTTAGTTGGCTGCTCCTCTTCAGGATAAGGAAAGTGTGGCAAAACTCGTGAAGCTGATAGATAAAAGCAATGGGTACATCTTTGCTGGCATGGATGCCAGTGCAGTTGAATTCAGCAAGATTGCCGTTCGCGATGTGGATTGGGATTATTACAGATATCCTTCTTTTCACATATTTTCAATCTTGTGATTCTCATATTCATAAAACTTTTTGGTTTTTTAATTATGGTTCATCGTATGCATCTGCATCTTCTAACTTGTACGTTTGAGAAACTAATTTTGTTGTTAGGTAGGCGTCTGATGGTTGTCGAAGCCAACAAAAATAAATTCCTACTCTAAATAAATTGTGTATAGTGATTGAGCAGGGTCGTGTCCACAGAGATCGGTAATTATTTAAATCCTTTTGAAACGTAAAATGTAAAATGGGGGAATTGTTGACAATAATAAAAATCAAATTAAAAATAACAAGAATGCAAATTAAAGTTGTAATTCAAATTGGAGAAAGCTCTGGTTGAAGGAATTAACTCAGCTTGATTCGACTACTGATCATTGATTCAAATATAGATTATTATTACTTATGAATAGACCGGTTATACCGATTGAGACCCTCTAATAGCCAATCTCTCCTTAATTAGTCGATAACCAAGGTACGACCGTTGGATATTTCCCTAATCAATAGACAACCCTAGATACGATCATAGGATTTAATCAATTGACAGCCTGAAAAACCAGAGAGACCCAAATTCTAATCAACAGATATGATGATTCATTTAAATTAGATTGTTTATTCTCATAACACAACTCACTGCTATGTTATTTGTCACAAACATTAAAATCTTCATACGATGAATCCTTTAATTGACAATAGATTAAGTTGATAATTAAATAGTGGCCAATTACCTAATTAACAAACATAATCATGAAACTAATTCAGAGAATAAACAAATACCCAAAAAGTAATAAAACAATTAAAACATAAGAAAGATCTCACAGTAGTGATGAATCAAAGCTTCATTATCCTTCCACCAGAAAAATAGGTTTAGTTCTTCATAGAGAGAAGAGAAAAATTAAGATCTAGGGTTTATTTCTTTTCCTCCAATCCAAAATCCCCCTTTTTCACAATAGATTCCTCCCTTAAATACTCTCTCTCTCCTCTCTTATAGAATTCTATTTAAAATAAAATACTAATATCTGAAATATTAAATTCGTAATTACAAAATAACCAAAAATACAAAACACGTTAAACTAAAAACTGCAGGTCCACAGTTGACAGCACGCGCCCACGCCTTATCAACAAAGTTCTTCTGCCGCTCATAATTTCTCCAAGAGAACAATCATCCTTAAACATCATCTTATAGCTCAATTTTATCACCAATCAATAGAATTGCACCTACAAAAGTAAAACACAAGTAAATCACTATTATTAAGTGCAAAACTTCGATATTAAGGGAAGTAAACAATGCAAAACTAGTGTATAAATTGCACTCTAACAGCGTCAAACTTGATTCATGCGTTTTCCATAAATGTACCAAAATCATGGAAACTTATTTTTCCCAGATATTGTATCCACACTTTTCCCATGTAATTCAGTCAGACAAGTTTTGCTTAACAAAGATATCTACTGTAGCCGAAGTGCAGGAAAAATACATTAAGGATGATGACAATGTTAACTAAAAAATGGACACGAAGATATGTGGTGTGCAAACCGTAAGCATGCCTCTTACTTTTGTGCATGTTTACTTGCTTGTGATTCACGTTTGTTAATATATTATGCTCTCTTGCAGGATTTATAAAGTTTTCAATCAATCAAACATTTAACTGGTTCAGGCAAGACAAGCGCGGAAGAGGTGGTTTTAATCAAACCACTCCTAACTATGATGTATCTCGGACCTTTTGCACAATATCAAGCGATTTTTTTAGTTGAATCAGCTAGTGTACACAAATGTCGTTTATTGATTTTTCTCTAGTATAGTTTGTAATTTTGGTAACACATCTACTCTAGTATCGTTTGTAATTATAAGAAAAAAAGTAATGAAATTTATCACTACATTCATAGTTAGGCTTAATTAAGCTCAAAGATCACTGTCAAGATCATTTTGGGGCCTCTATTTGTTCTATAACATGATATTGACACATGTCAAATTATGAAGCTTGTGATTAAAATACTTTTCAAATATATGTTTTAAGTACCACTAATAATTAAATATATGAATAAATATGGTCAATGAGGAGGGGATAAAATAAAATGGTTTTATTTTTTGAATTACTCAACTGCTTCAAACTTCTAAGAAGTAGATATACGATAAGTGGAACCTAAATTAAGTACGAGCTAGGGATAACTTATAAAATTGGGATACAAACTTCAAAGAAAGTGTATTACTATCCATATGTAGATTTCAAATTAAGAATATATGCCAGCTAATTGTATAAAAATGGCATAATATTCTTGTGCATTCACATTGTCTTTTTCAAATTAAGAAGATATGCCAACCTGTAAAGTAAGAAAGCTGTGGCCCGGAATTCATTTTCACAAACACTTCAATATCCTTTTGATCACTTTTGCAAACATCAATTTGTCTCCTCTTGTATTCACCATGGTTGATGCCGTCGTTTCCACTATCTTGGAGCAGCTGATTTCCTTCGTTGCTGAAGAGATAACACAACAGGTAATTTTAAATTTTGAAATTTGAATTGAATTTAATTAAAAGGTGATGTAGTAACCACTCATTTTTATTTTATTTCATAATTTTTCATTGGGTCTGGGTTGTTACAGGTGATGCTTGTGACTGGTGTCGAGAAAGAAGTGAAAAGCCTTACGAGCCACCTTCAAGCCATTCAAGTTGTGCTCAATGATGCAGAGGAAAAGCAAGTGAAGGACAAAGCTGTTAGACGTTGGCTGGGTAGGCTCAAGTATGCATCCTACGACATTGAAGATGTGTTGGATGAATGGATCACAACAAGACATCAATTGCAAATTGAGGGTGGCATTGATGACAATGCTTATTTTGCTTGTCATTAGAAGAAGAAGAATAAAGTATGTTTCTGCTTTCCTGTCACTTGCTTTGGTCTCAAACAAGTCTTTCTACGTCATGATATTGCGGTCAAGATCAAAGAAATCAATGAAGAACTACATGATATTGCCGCTCAAAAAGAGATGTTTGATCTTTTTAAGAGTGGCAATAAAAGTAGTGAAAGACCAAGGCGTGTACAGAGTACCTCCTTGATTGATGAGGAAGAGATTTATGGTAGAGTTGGTGAGAGGAATGAACTCTTAAGCAAGCCGTTGTGTGAGAGTAGTGAGCAACAAAAAGGCCTTCATATCATCTTAATCGTTGGTGTGGGAAGCATATGGAAAACAACTCTTGCACAACTAGCATGTAATCATGTTGAGGTAAAGAGAGAGTTTGACAAAATTTTATGGGTGTGTGTATCAGAAACTTTTGACAAGTTTAGGATTGCCAAAGCGATGCTTGAAGCTTTGACTGGTTCAACTTCTAATTTAGATGCATTGCAATCTCTTCTTATAAGTATTGACGAATCTATTGCAGGAAAGAGATTTCTTCTTGTCTTAGATGATGTGTGGGATGGAGATTACATTAAATGGGAACCATTCTACCGTTGCCTAAAGAAAGGTCTCCATGGAAGTAAAATTTTAATTACCACACGTAACGAGTCAATTGCGAGCATGATGAGATCCACAGCTATTATCTTTATCAAGGAATTGGCTGAAGAAGAATGTTGGGCGTTGTTTAAGAGGTTAGCATTTTTCGGTCGATCCATTGAGAAGTGTGAAAAATTGGAACAAATTGGTCAAAGAATTGCAAGAAAGTGTAAAGGTTTACCTCTTGCTGCAAAGACAATGGGAAGTCTCATGAGCTCTAAAAACATTGAAGAAGAGTGGAAAGAATTTTAAAAAGTGATTTATGGAAGGTAGAAGAGATTGAGAAAGGTGTTCTAACTCCTTTGTGGTTGAGTTATAATGATTTGCCATCCAGAGTAAAAAGATGTTTCTCGTATTGTGCTGTCTTTCTAAAAGACTACAATATAAAAAAAGACCAACTAATTACTTTGTCGATGGTTCAAGGTTATCTTAGTGCACAACAAGATGGGGAGATGGAGACGATAGGTGAAGAGTATTTTGGCATCTTAGCTTCTCGCTCTTTCTTTTAAAAGTTTGAGAAAAGTTATGATAATCGAATTATAGAGTGCAAGATGCACGATATGGTACATGATTTTGCCCAATTTGTAAGTGAAAATGAATGTTTTTCGTTGGAGATTAATGGTGGTGAGGAACTAAACGTCACAAACTCTCTTGATAAGAAGGTTTGTCATTTAATGTTAGTCATTGGTAAAGAGACTACATTTCCTATCTCCACTTGTAGAGTTAAAAGAATTCGTAGCCTCTTAATTGACGGCAGTAGATCTGATCATTCATCATTAAATGGTGGGATCCTAGAAGAATTATTTAGAGAATTGACAAGTTTAAGGGCATTAGATTTTTGTGAATCATTCCGCTTAAGGTCGTCTTTGACTCCTAAGATTCCAAGAAACATAGAAAAGCTGGTCCATTTAAGATACCTTAATTTGTCTGGTCATGATATAGTGCAACTACCGGAGACATTGTGCGAGTTATATAAACTAGAAAAGTTAGATATTAGTTATTGTATGGATCTTGAAGAATTACCTGAAGGGATTGGGAAGTTAATAAACATGAGGCATTTGCTGAATGATGGTACAGATTCTTTAAGGTACATGGCAGTAGGGATTGAGAGATTAATGGGTCTTAGGACCTTGGGTGAGTTTCACGTGAGTGGAGGAGGAGGTGTTAATGGTAGGAAAGCATGTAGGCTTGAATCTCTTAAAAACTTGGAACACCTTCAAGTATGTGGTATACATAGACTGGGTGATGTATCAGATGTGGGCGAGGCTAAGCAATTAAAACTTGACAAAAAGAAAAACCTCTTCAGTTTGAAACTTCGTTTTGATAAGAAGGGATGAGGAGAAAGGAGGAAGAACGATGACGATCAACTACTTCTTGAAGCCCTGCGACCACCTCTGGATTTAAAGGAATTAGAGATACGGTACTACCGAGGCAACACTGTTTTCCCTAACTGGATGATGTCATTAACCAATCTAAAGAGCTTAGATCTCTATTGGTGCGGAAATTGCGAGAAGTTGCCTCCTTTGGGAAAATTGCCGTCCCTTGAAAAGCTCCACATATGGGGCATGAAGAGGGTGAAAAAAGTGGGTGATGAATTTTTGGGGGTAGAAAGTGATCATCATGATTCATCGTCATCTTCATCAGTTATTATTGCCTTCTCTAAATTGAAATCACTTTTAATTGAGGATTTGCTGGAATTGAAGGAGTGGGATTATGGGATTACAAGAACGGGAAACACCGTCACCGACATCATGCCACGTCTTTCTTCCTTCGAGATTAAATGGTGCCCCAAATTAAAGGCACTGCTCGACCACATTCATCAAATGACAACATTGAAGGAATTGCGCATCTTGATGTGTGGGCTTCTAAAAGAACGTTACTACCAGGGGAAAGGACAAGACTGGACTAAGATATCACACATTCCCAATATAGATATTAAATAAGAAGGAATTGCGCATTCGAGATTTGGCATTGACAAGTAATTTCTTCTCTTACTCTGATTTGCTTTGTTGTTGTTTTTAATCTAATTGAGAAGCATAAATAACATTTTGGATCAAGCTCCATATCAGAAATCTGTAATACATATTTTCTATTATTCCAATTTTTATATCCTAAGAATATACGATTTTAATTTGTGATTTGGGTAACGTTACTGTAAAACATTATTAATGCAATATGAGTAATTCTTTTGTAGGACACGTGACCTGCGTTTAGTTTGGCTTTGGAGTTGAGTAATAACCTTTCGAGGTCGCGACTATAAAATGGCGAAGCTCAATTTGCCACAGATTACATGTATTGCCATCATTGACAAATTTCTGGATAAGTGATGAAGGGTGAGAATGGTGCTAGAATATTGAATAAAGCTATCGTGACTGAACTTAGGTTGATGTCAAAAAAGGTATATTATTGGCATGCCTAGCTAATTTGACCACTACCTGATTCATAAGTCTACATCAATTTTGATTTTGAGTTGAGTGATTAATTTTCAAGGTTTGCTTGCTTAACCGGTGATCAATTTCTTGTAACTAAATGTATGATGTATTGCAGGAAGCAGGGCAGGATATGAAATGAGAAGCTTATTGGTGGAAGGATTGCTAGTAACAGAACCCAAAGAAAATGAAACCATTTCAAGGCAGCAGTTGGCAGTTGCAAGTGAATGGAGGCCCTTGACAAAATTCTCAAGCAGTTGCAATGCAATTACGATCATCCTTAGCCTCAGGTAATTTCTTGTCCTGCTTTGTTTTTATTTGTTATCTAATTAAGAAGCATAAAGTATCTTGAATCACTTTCTGTATTTGGAATATGCAACAGTTTCTAAAATTTTGATATGAGTGAAATGATGGTAATTTCTGTTTTATGTCTGTCATTGAATGTAAGACAACTTTATTAAGACCTAAAGAAAACCGTGAAAGAAAACTTGTGAATCTCTTCCTCTTTTCTTACTTTCCAGAATGGTATGTACAAGAGATATATATAGCAAAATAGGAGAGAAAATAGAAGACTACACCTATCCTTTCCTAAATAATAGGAAACAAAATCTGGAAAAGAATCCTAATGAATTTTCCCCTTATAATATAACTTATTCCTAAAATAGCCTAAATTACAAATAAATCCTAACTTTGAATCTTTATTTTCAACACTCCCCGTCAAACTGGTGTGTGTATATCATACAAACCCAGCTTGTTAATTAAGTGTTTAAAGTTAGGTCTTGGCAATGCTTTAGTAAAGATGTCCGCAATTTGTTGTCTAGTTGGAATGTACTTTAGCTCCACACTTCCACTAGTGACCTTCTCTGAGATGAAGTGCCTATCAATCTCGACATGTTTGGTTCGATCATGATGCACTGGGTTTTTAACGATGTTGATTGTTGCTTGATTTTCACACCTCATTAGAATGGATGACGGGCTACACACATCGAGTTCCTTGAGTACACATTTTATCCAAATTCCTTTACAGATTCTATTTGCCAAAGCTCTGAACTCTGTTTCTGCACTACTCCTAGCCATAACTGATTGTTTCTTACTCCTCCAGTTTACTAGATTTCCCCAGACATAGGAACAGTAAGCATATATTGATCTTCTATCTATGATGTCTCCAGCCCAATCTGCATCGGAGTAGATCTCAATATTCCTATCTTCTGATTTCTTGAAAAATAATCATTTTCCAGGTGTCATCTTCAAATGCTTCAGAATTCTAAACACTGCATCCATGTGTTCCTTTGTAGGATTGTGCATGAATTACCTCATAGCACTAACAGCAAAGCCTATGTCCGGACAGGTATGTGAGAGATAGATTAAACGACCAACCAGCCTTTGATATCTCCCCCTATTGACTGGAACACTATTCTCAACTGAGCCTAGTTTCTTGTAGGGATCCATAGGAGTATCAACTGGTTTGCACCCAATCATACCAGTCTCCTTTAGTAGGTCCAGGGTGTACTTCCTTTGGGAGACAACAATTCCCTTTTCTAGATCTTGCCACCTCCATACTAAGAAAATATTTGAGATTCCCTAGATCTTTAACTTCGAACTCCTGAGCTAGTTGTTTCTTCAGCTTCTGCAGTTCTTTCTCATCATTTCCTGAGAGAATGATGTCATCAACATATACGATTAGCAGAGAGATCTTCTCTGCTTGTGATGTTCGAAGGAATAGAGTGTGATCTGCCTGACACTGAGTGTAACCAAGTCTCACAACTGCCTTCGCAAATCCATCAAACCATGCTCGAGGGGATTGCGCAAGCCCATACAAAGATTTATTGAGCTTGCAAACTTTATTTCCGGTAAGATTTAGATCAAGACCCTGGGGAACTTCCATAAACACTTCTTCTTCAAGATCGCCATTGAGAAATGCATTTTTTTATATTTAGTTGGTATAAGTATCAATCTAGATTTACTGCTAAGGAGAGTAAAATTCTGATGGTGTTGAGCTTCGCAACCAGAGAAAAGGTTTCAAGATAGTCAATCCCATATGACTGTGTGAACCCTTTAGCTACAAGACGAGCTTTGAGCCTCTCAACACTTCCATCTGCCTTGTATTTAGTAGTAAAAATTCACTTGCATCCAACTGGTCGTTTTCCTGTAGGAAGATCTGTTATAACCCATGTACCATTCTTCTCAAGAGCATTTATTTCTTCATGAACAGCTCTCTTCCACCCAGGATGACTAAGAGCCTCTTGTATATTGTTAGGAACATGTATATTATCTAAAGAAGAAACAAAGTCTCGGTATGATGAGGACAAACTATCATATGAGACATATTTGACAATTGGATGAGTGGTGCAACTTTGAACCCCCTTTCTTTCTGCAATTGATTTATTAGAATCATCAACGCTTGGAACCATGAAATTAACCGAGACAAGACTATCCATACCTGTGTTGTCTTCACAAGAGCTTGGATTTGGTTTAGTTTCTTGGACAGGTGGCTGAATTCTGTGCTCTATCTGCTCTCCAGTTCTTCTCCTCCTATAAACATTGAGATTATCAACAGCAAGTTACAGAAGAGGTGAGATTAGAGGCTGTAGTTGATGAGATGATGGATGACGGGGTGACTCGGCTGATTGTGGTTGGGAGGACTCAGATGACTCAAAAGGCTGTGAAGATGTTAGGAGGATTGCTGATTATGGCTGTTGGATATATTGATCATGTGTGGTGATTGAGTTATGAGGGTCAGCCAAGATTGCCAAGAAGATTCCCAAGGCTGATGTTCACTCGTACTCTCCCCCTGAACAACAGTTTTGGAATAGAAAGGCAGGTTTTCAACAAATGTTACATCTCTGGAAATGTATATTTTTCTGGTGTGAGGAGAATAACATTTGTATCATTTTTTTATGTGGAGAATAGCCTAAAAATATACACTTGAGAGATCAGAGATCAAGTTTGGTCCTGTGTTGAGAGTGAACATGGACATATGTTGTGCAACCGAATATTTTTTATGGTAAATCCGCTGAAACAGTCTTGGTGTGTGGAAAGAAATTGAGAAGAACTTTTCTTGGGCAATGAAACCCCAAGACTCTGGAAGGCATCCAGTTGATTAAGTAGGCTGCAATGAGAACAGCTTCACCCCGAAAAGAATTAGGAACATGAAACGAGAACAAAAGACAGCTAGCCACTTCAAGAAGATGTCTGTTTTTGCGTTCAGCGACCCCATTTTGTTGCAGGGTGTCAACATAAGAACTGATGTGACGAATGCCTTGATGGAGAAGATATGAGCTGAGGGAGTCTTTGAAAAATTCTTTGGCATTGTTGGTCTTGAGAACTTGGATTTTGGTATTGAATTGGGTTTGAATCATGGCGTTAAAGTTTTGGAAGATTTGACTAATTTCGGATTTATTTTTCATGAGAAACACTTAAGTGAGATGAGTATGATCATCCACAAAGGACAAAAACCAGCGAGCCCCATAAATATTTTTAATTCTTGAGGGACCCCACACATCACTGTGAATTAAAGCAAATGGATGAGAAGGCTTATACTTAACACTTGAATAAACATTACAAGTATGTTTTGCAAATTGAAAAATTTCACAATGAAAGGATAAAGGGTTTTTATTAATGAATAGATTAGGAAAAAATTTTGCGAGATACATGAAACTAGGATGACCTAATCGATAGTGTAACAGAACAATTTCACTATCGTTATTGACACTTGGACTAACAATAGAATGAGGATAACTAGTTGATAGACTCTTGGACTTGGCACAGTTTGCTCTCAAATCTTGTATGAAGGAGGATTGATCACTTTTGAGTAGATAGAGTCCAGAACATAGCTCAGCACTGCCAATCGTCTTCCCCGAATCCAAGTCCTGAAAAACACATATTTAGATAGAATTTAGTTACACAATTATGATCACGAGTGAATTTACTGATTGAAAGTAAATTGCAAGCCAAATTAGGCACATAAAGCACATAATTAAGGTGTAACTCCTTCATGAGTCTGACGGAACCTGTCCCTGCTATTTTTGTGTGAGAGCCATCTGCGATCCAAACTGAATAATGCTAGCTTTATAGTCCTGGAACATTGAGGCATCTCCGGTCACGTGATCAGAAGCACCAGTGTCAACTATCATGGGTTTACTTGCTCCATTAGTGGCTACAAATGTTTAATGAGTCTCTTTCTAAGCCACTAGACTTGTCCCTGCATTGGAGTTCAAAGTGGCTTGATCGAAAAGCTTCTGAAGAATCTCCATTTGCTCCTTGCTGAATGGATTTGGCTCGGGTAGGGCCTGATTGTCCGTGGTGGATGCTGCATGAGCGCGAGATTCACGGTCACCTTTGGAACGGGGTTTCCAATCAGCAGGTTTGCCATAAATTTTCCAGTAGGTCTCCTTATAGTGGCATGCCTTACGACAGTGATCACACCATGGTCTTTCTTTCTTCGTACGATTTTCACAAACCCCTACAGAGTTGGATGCACGGGCAGCAAGTGCAGAGGCGTCCAGTGTTGGTTCTGACCCATCATTACCTTTTTCCTGCTTTCTTCACGCCTAACTTCAGAAAAAGCTTCACGAGGGCGCGATAAAGGCTTTGTCCCGAGTACACGGCTCCTAACCTGAAGATCTTTATTGAGTCCGAGGAGAAATTTAAATGTTCTCTTCTGTTCCACAATCTTCTTGTACAGGGTTGTATCGTCGGTGCACTTCCAAGGGTATGTTTCAAATAGATCAAGGTGCTGGCAATGCCTAGTCAGAGTATTAAAGTACTGAGTGACAGATTGTTCTCCTTGGCGGAAGTCATAGAGGATGGTTTCAATCTAGAATAACTCTGATGTGTTCTCAGAGCTAGAATATGTTTCCTTTGCAGCATCCCATATGTCCTTTGCAGTCCCAAATAGAAGAAAATTCTCACCAATATCATTGTTCATGGAATTGATAAGCCATGATATGATCATGTTGTTCTCTGACTTCCACATTTTAAAACTAGGATTTGACACCTCTGGCATGGCCACCTCACCCATGAGATAATCATCCTTGTCCTTGCCACAGATGAACATCATGACAGATTGTGACTACTAGAGATAATTATGGCTGTTCAATTTATGACTGGTAATTGAGATCGGTGAAAAATCAATTCCACCATGAGTTGCAATCTCCACGTTTCCTTTAGACTGTGAGGTTGTAACGGATGTTGATGAAGAAGTCATCCTGTATTTTGTCACAGAGGATAAAACTGATGAGAGAGAAAGGAAGGTGGATACTGTTGGAAAAGAGGTGGTAGAGGAGAAGAGGGAAATGGCTGCTGATAGGAGAATTAGGGGTTAGAGCCCTGCTCTGATACCATGAAGAAAACCATGAAAGAAAACCTGTGAATCTCTTCCTCTTTTCTTACTTTCCAGAATGGTATGTACAAGAGATATATACAGCAAAATAGGAGAGAAAATAGAAGACTACACCTATCATTTCCTAAATAATAGGAAACAAAATCTGGGAAAGAATCCTAATGAATCTCCCCCTTATAGTCTAACTTATTCCTAAAATAGCCTAAATTACAAATAAATCCTAACTTTGAATTTTTATTTTCAACAAGACCCTTGAACCAAGTCATTTTATACAATTAAAGGACAAGTGCTGAAGAGTGGGAATGGTGCTAGATTGGGGAATAAAGCAAAAGGAGATAAAGTATTGGCAGTTTCTTCAGCCTTGTTTTCTTTGAACCAGCACCTGATTCACAAGACTGCATTAATTTGGCTTTTGATCAGCTGATTGATAAATTTTCAATTTCTTTGGTGATGAACGTATATGTGAAGGAGGCAGCAGGGTATGACTATGGAAAAGAGAAGATTTTAGTGAAAGCTGAGACTTAGATAATTCTACAAAGTACGCGTTTTGGCTGATTTATATAATTCGTAAAATTTTATTTCCATCTGTTACAAGATCAAACTGAAGCAGAACTCAAACAAAAGTATGCTACTTCTTGCAGAAATCTTGCCTTTGTTCAGATTATGAAACCATTTCCATGTAGCAAATTCATCCAAAAGTTTGAATAAGTTTCATGGTTGGACCCTGTCGGCTTCTTTTTCTTCTGAGGTGCATTTAGGTGCTATCAAGTGAGAGCTGTAAGTATGATTGCACAAAGCTGCTGCTGGGAAATTTGAGGTTTTGATGGCTGCCCATGTTATTGTCAAGAAACTACTGATGTAAGAAGCTGTGGTTCTTTTCATCAGCTTGAACCTGAAACTGTCGCTATGGATAACTCAGGTTTTTGTTATCAACAATATCATCTTTTTCACTGTTTTGAAACTCTTAAGATTAAACTTTAGTAAAGTTGTTTCAGCTATTCAAATGAAAAACCTCATTGATTTGAGACTTCCTTCATTATTGTTTCTGATTACAATGCTAACGATCCAGATAAAATAATATTTAATCGGCGAAGGTGTCCCTTGGAAGTACATCCTTCTTTTTCTTTTATTATATAAATTCTTCCAATGAGCTTAGTGAAGCTGTTGTGCTAATCATGCCAATGCATAATTTGGCCCCTAATGTGGGTACTCTGTTACATTGTTCTGCAAATTCTCCAAAAGTTAAAATCAATAAATTTTCTATTAGTTATTGTGCTTTGACCTAAATGCTATTCTATATTTTGGTGCCTCAATTGTAGAACCTTGGCTCCTGCCAGAGCACGTGGAGATAATGGCAGGGAGAGTGTCTGTGTATTTTAACCATGATAAAGCTAATGTTCCCAATAATTTCCGCAGGTGAGACTTGTGAAGAGGGTGAGTGAGGCAACTGCTAATATTCATGGGTGGGATACAGTAACTAGAGGCTGAGATCAGGTGGTGGAATTTTTTGTTCGGTCGATGATACCAGAATTGTCCAGAAAAGATTTGTTGATACTAATTACAGGTGATAGAAAGAAGTATAGGTGGAGAAGAGAAATCTGCGAGTCAAATTAGGGATAATTGATTACTGATACTAATTATATTGAAAATACTAATAAGAATTGCATGACGACCCCTTCTTAATCTTGTGTTCTCCTATCTTTTACATTCAGCTGGTATACTTAAGTTTTGCTTGTGGAATGTTTTAACCTTTAAATTAACTACCCTTAGATGTTGGATTTTCTAGAACTTCAAAATGATTAATGGAGAGATCCCATTATCGTTATTGCTATAAGAAATTGATTTATGCATCCAAAGATACATTTTATATTTCTGTGTCTCTCTTTATACATGACATTTAAGCATCCATAAACTGTCAGACAGAGGAAGGGGGTTAAGTGCAAAGATTCTGTTGACCTAGGGCTGACTGCATAATGTCACTTGTTCGCAATCTATTATTTATTTTATATTTTGAAGAATTTAATGAGTAATCCTAATTGTTTGTTTTAGCAGGTATGTGTTGTTATCTCCTTCTAACTTACAGTCATACCTAAATAGCATAGTTTCATCTGTGTTACCATGTGATGTACAGAATTTTACATTTGCCTCAGATTAAGCTTAATTTCTAGCAGAATAAAGCTGTCGCGACTGGACTTAGGTTGATGTCCAAAGAGGTAAATTATTGGCATGCCTAGATAATTTGGCCATTTCCTAATTCATAAGTCTACATTAATTTTGATTTTGAGTTGACTGATTTCTTTTCAAGGTCTGCTTCCTTAACGGAGTGACCAATGTTTTTCAACTAAATTTATCATATGATGCAAGAAGCAGGGCAGGATATGAAATGAGAAGCTCATTGGTGGAAGAATTGCCAGTAACAGAACCCAAAGAAAATGAAACTATTTCAAGGCAGCAGTTGGCAGTTGCAAGTGAATGGAGGCCCTTGACAAAATTCTCAAGCGGTTGCAATGCAATTACGATCATCCTCAGCCTCAGGTAATTTCTTGTACTGCTTTGTTTTTATTTGTTATCTAATTAAGAAGCATAAAGTATCTTGAATCACTTTCTGTATCTGGAATATGCAACCATTTCTAAAATTTTGATATGAGTGTAATGATGGTAATTTCTGTTTTATGTCTGTCATTGAATGTTAGACAACTTTCATTGAGACTCTTGAACCGAGACATTTTTGACAAATGAAGGACAAGTGCTAAAGAGTGAGAATGGTGCTAGATTGGGGAATAAAGAAAAAGGAGGTAAATTATTTGCAGTTTATTCATCATTATTTGCTTTGGACCAGCGCCTGATTCACAAGTTTCCATAATTCGGCTTTTGACCAGTTGTTAATAAATTTTTAATCTCATTGGTGCTAAATGTACACGTGAAGCAGGCAGAGCAGGACTGTGGAAATGAGAAGGTTTTTAGTGAAAGCTTAAACTCAGGTAATTCTAAAAAGTAGATGTTTTTGCTGATTTATCTAAATCAGGAAATTTTATTTCCATCTGTTACAAGATAAAACAGAAACAGAACACAAAGAAAAATATTCTACTTCTTGTGGCAATCTTGCCTTCATTCAGACTATGAAACCATTTCCTTTCACCAATTTCTTCCAAAAGTTTGAATAAGTTTCATGGTTGGACATAAGTTAGCTTCTTTTTATTTTGGTGCATTTAGGTCCTAGTGACAGCCATAAGTATGATTGCATTATTGGGAAATTTTAAGTTTGGATGGCTCCCCATGTTATTGCCAAGAAAGTCCTCATGTCAGAAGCTGCGGTTCTTTTCATCAGCCTGAACCTGAACCTGTCGCTATGGATAACTCAGGTTTTTGTCATCAACTATATCATCTTTTTTACTGTTTTGAAACTCTTAAGATTAAACTTCAGTAAAGTTGTTTCAGTTATCCATGTAATCAGGCTAAGGATATTTAGCAGCTTATTTAGGCAACTGTCGGAATTCAGTTTGTTCGCTCGAAACTTGTATGGTGACAAGGATACTGGCAAGGATAGTGAGATAGTTTTTTGTGTGAGTGAATTTTGAAAGCATGGGTGTTCTGGGATTTGCAATTGCAATCATCCTCTGCTTCAGGTGATTTCTTCTCCTGCTCTGTCTTTATTTGCTCTCTAATTGAAAAGCATAAAGTATTTGAATCAAATTCTATACCAGGAATATGTAAAAGTTACTAATATTTTATTTCCATCTGTTTGCATTGATAACTCGGCTGCATTTGTACTAGTTAAAGAACAAACAGAAACAGAGTTCAGGAAAAAGTTTCTTTGGCCACCATATTTGAAAATGAAATCATTTCCAGGAAGCAGTTGGCAGCAAATTCATATGGAGTGTAGACAATGATGAGCAAAAAGGTGATTCGCAATTTCTTTTTTTTTTAAATGAAATTATTTGTTAGGTTGAAGCTGATATTGTAAGAAGGCCATTGAGCTAACCTCTGTCGCCACTTGCCTAGATTGCAGGGGGTCAAGACTCAAAAGAAGCACTGAATTTTAAAAGGCATGCAATAGTTCTTGTGCCATATGTCAATTAATGCAAGTTTGAATAAGTTTATTGGTTGAATGCTGTTAGCTTCTTTTCCTTTCGTGCATTTTAGTATGCTATCAAGTGACAGCCGTATGTATGGCTTGTATATAGCTGCTGGTGGGAAATTTGATGATTTCATGGCTGGCCATGTTATTGTCTTAAATTAGTTGTGACAAGCTGTTGCTTGGGGATTCTGTTGCCAAGACTTTGCTCGCATCAGAAGCTGTGGAATCTGAACCCTTCGTTATATATCATCTTTTTGATTGTTTTAAAACTCTTGAATCCTTCGTTATATATCATCTTTTTCATTGTTTTAAAACTCTCAGGACTAAACTTGAGTGAATTTGTTCGGTTGTCTATATAATCATGTATTGAGTAAACTCTCAGGATACGGAGCAGGCAAATGTCAGAACTCGGTTTGTTTGCCAAAAACTTGTTTAAGATTCTTGAAGTGAATTTTCGGAGCTCTGAGGGTGAGAGAAATTGGAGGTTGTATTGGGATTTGGGTTTATTCGGAAGTTTTATATGTATTTCGTTACTTATCATTGTCATTTTTATTTTATTTTTTATTCACAGAAAACCTTCTAATGGTGGTAAATTTTCAAACACCGGTGCGATTCAAAACTTCATATTCCAATTATATTCATAGGCTTCTATAGTTATCTTCGAAAAGACAAATGGAAAGCTTTGAATGGCTTGTGTCTAATTATTGTAGTTTGATTTATTTTGATGAAAGTAACTTTTGACATTGAGATTCTTTCACGATTTAAACCTTCTTTTTAAAACCAAATTCTTTAAAAAAATAATAATAAATCAAATATACATAAGGGAACTGTAATTCTTAGCAACCAATTGTCCTCCAAATGCGCCTATACAACAAACTACTAATAACAAAGTGATAGAAAATGCCTGATTTTTCATACTTTTTAGTTTCTTTTGGTCCTAAAAAAGGGTATTTGTGTAATAATAAGCCCATGTGGATCTCTATGCTATAAGTTTGATAAATAGCTATCAAGGATCGCTTATTAAGATAAAAATATTTGAAGGATAAAATGGTAAAACTAGAAGGACGGAGTAATATAGCTACCTAGGATTAAATAGTAAGTCAACTATTTTCAAAGGATAAAATATTAAAACTTAAACAGTAATATTAAAAATATCTCAGTTATTATATTATTATATCATATGTCTTAGTAGTTTTTTTTTTTTAACTTTAAAAAATTCAGGATTTAAGAAGGAAATAGTTATCCCTTTGGTCATTTAACAAAAATGAAAGCCCCATATAACATGGACTTGAATGGAAGCCCAATTGTTTGTTTTTTTATTTCAAGCTTTATCGACCCTTGGACCTGGGTACTTTACTGCGGCGTCTTAAGCACTACAAATTTTTTTGGGATAAAAGGCGCTTCAATGAAAAAGCACTTTAAAACTTTGGATTTTGCCAAAACTTGAAAGCCGTTGGTCCAGTTACGGTGTTATGCTAACGGGGTTAAAGGTTCCGATCCAATGAGTTAGGGTGTAAGATCTGAAAATTTGATGATCAGAAGATAAAGACACGTTTATTACAGAGAAACAAACGACAACATGATACTAGTAATAGTTATTCTTTTCATCCGATGGTAATATCATTGCTCGTTCCACTGGTTTCATATACACCGTCGACCAGCAACATGATAATTTCGTGTCAGTTCATTTTGTTTGTAGGAAAAGCAGTGTACTTCTTAGAGCTTGAAAATAATAAAAAGATTTTAAAATATAAATTGCATATTTGTTTATTACCATACTCTGATTTGTTTCTTCTGTAAACTTTTCAGAATCTGTAGGACGTTAGTTTATAACTTCGGGATTTTGTAGCCCTAATTTTTTTTTTTTTTGGCATTTTATTTTGCTGCTTTATCTATGTGCATGTTGACTAAATTAAGCTCATCTAGAATTAATAGAGAGGGATATTTATCTATCTATTTTCTTTAGCCTTTACCACTCTAGGCATTGTGCTAAATGTGAGCTTGTGATGCTTGCATTTTATTGATGTTGATGATTGGTTGAATGTTTTATGTTTTATGTTTTGATTTTTTTTTTCTAAAGTTTTCCATAATCAGGTTTGTGTCTACGAGGAAATTGTAAAGGCTGTGCATAAAGTACTCGTCATTATTTGGACGTTATTGATTATATTTTCGTCACATTTAGCATATGCTATATACTACTGATTTGCGTGTATATTCACATATGTTTTGTTTTGTCATTTTGTAGAACATTATTGCACGCCATATTGTCACGACTCTTCTCTGTCTGAATAAGAAGAAAGCATAACGCCATAAATAATGGTCTAATTGCTTTAAAAATTTAATATTTTTAAAATTATTACGTAAGTTTAGGCTCAATGGCACTTTAGCTCATGGCATGATAGTCCAGGTTTACAAGGACTACTACATTGTATTGCTTTTAAAAAAAATTAATATTTTTTAATATTAATATTCTTAATTATATTCAGTTAAAATATTAAATATTAAATACATTCTTAAAATTAATATTCTTAGATAAAATTCTTTTGCGGACTTAAGAGTAAAATATTAAATAATTTTATTTTTCTTTTATTGTGTAACGTGGACCAAAAAAGGAAATGAGTTTAATACAACCTCCGTACTCTCGAGAGGAGTTTGACACTCATCAATTATTACTTTTTATAATCAATAATGGTCTGATATAATTAAACACCATTAATAGTGTTACCAGTCTTTAAATAGTAATTAATTTATTTAGTTCGCCACCTAAAAGAATCCTGCAGGAAATAGAGGTTAAAAATTTTATTAAATCTGCTTACCTCTGTATCATTATATAGATAAAGAGTGAAATCCAAATGAAATTTTTTATCATCCATTCAGCAAACACTTATAATTCACAAATAGTGAATCTATGCAACTAATTAATGTTAATTCTTTTGCATTGTTATAATAATAATTTTTTATTTTGACAGTTCTGCAGGAAAAGTGATCAGACCTCAATGAATATAGCCGTGGAGGCTGAACTTAGGTTGATGTCAAAAGAGGCAATTGAATTGGCCTGTTAAGATGGATGCTTTTTGTTGATCAGAGCAGCCAAATTTCTCTGTTACTATATATATATATATATATATATATATCATATGAGGCAGGCCACAGCAGAGCAGGATTATGAAAAAGAGAAGCTTATTACAGGTCATTCAAGTTTACTTGCTTTTATATAATAAGTGTTTTGGCTGATTTATCTAATTCACCAAATGTCATTTCCGGTACCAAGAAGAAGCAGAACCCAAAGAAATGTTCATTGAGAATAACCATTTCCAGGCAGCAGTTGGCAATCAATTCATGCGCACGTCGATGCTATTCATAGATGTTAAAGACAATGTTGAGCCAATGGTGATAAATCATAAATGCATAATTACCAAACCTCCATAGTTCTATCATTGTAATTTGATTTGAAATGAATTATTGCTAGGTAATTGAAGCCGATATGTTTATAAAGCGTGTTGAGCTACCAAAGCTAAGACTAAGAGGTTAGTTGCCAAAAATGCAGGGGATCAAAAGAAGCATTGCATTTGAAAAGGCATGAGATCCTGTTTGATTTTCCTGGCCAAGTTGAATTATTTTTTTCTTCATCCCAGTGCCAAGACTGTTATCATGAGGCTCATAAAGAAGTTAAATCTCAGGATATTGTTATATCTTACCTCTATGAAGAAACTAACAGAGTTGAGGTGAATTCATCTCTGTTATTTTGATGCCAGAATTGTGCAATTCCCAGTTGGTTCCTTTCACATGCAGTTGACTGCAGTGCATTCAGTTGATGCACATCTTTTCCGTGACCCCGGGAAGTATGTTAGTGCTTTGCTTCTCTCGTTGTCTACGATGCTACATCTGGAACTTCCCCACGTCTATATCTTGTCTAAGATCGAACTGATTGAGAATTATGGAAAGCTAGGTGTGGTTTTAAATTTAGCTCTCCTACTATTTGTTTAGTGTGAAATATCAGATATTGTCACAAGCTCCTACCTACTATTTTTCCTCACCAATCAATTACTTTGGGTATTTCACAGCTTTTAATCTCGAGTACTATACGGATGTGCAAGATTTGTCATATATACAGCATTCTCTGGGCCAGGACCCTCGTTCTGCTAAGTACAGGTTTCAATTATAGCCGAATCAATGATCCAAATTATGTCCATTGCTATTCCCGACTGTTATTTCTATCATTTTCAATGTTACCTCTCCCTCGCCATGTACTGCCAGCCTCCAATGCCCACACAAATGTTACGAAATTTGTCAATGGAACTGCCATTGTGTTTGTCCGACGACAGGTCTTAGATACAAGCGAGCAATTTTTGGCTCTGGCCATGTTACACCCTTAGATTTCAACTTGCCATATCTTTTCTCGGAAGTCGGAAGAAAGCATATATGTCAGGAAAATTTTATTTGAATTTCTTATGCAACAACAAATCAGGAAAAAAAACAGTTTCTCTTTTGTTTTGATCAGATTCAATGAATCAGGAGAAAAACAGTTTCTCCGCAAAACTTTCTTGGTCTTAAGAATGAGTTACCTCCAAAAGAAGATAACATGGAGAATTCAACAACTATACAGTCATATTGATGCCCATCAACTTGGGTCAAATGGTGTTGTTTGGATGGAGATGTTAGGTCCCAAATGATATATATGTTATATAATTCCGGTCTACTTCATTCATGCTTTGATGATATATGCGGTGCAGCTTCTTATCTAAGACCTGTATATGTTCAGTCATCATTCAGTTCTATGTTGGGCTGTCATTCTTTTCAATGAATTGAAACCGCTTGCTGAATATTGCAAATTCATCCAGTGTTGTCATTGAGATGGCAATATGAGAAGGAACCCTAATTGCCCTTGACAGTATGCTTACTGATTGGCCTTGACAGCATCCTTATTGATTGCCCCCTGCCCTTACTCAGCCTGGGGAATCTGGTTGTCTGGTGTTCTTGTAATTTCATTTGGAGATTTGTACTATCTGTTGTTCAAATATATTTCATATACAAGCTGTTAACAATTCTCCTTGCAGAAAGCTTACAAAAGAGCTGTGTGATGCAATAAAAGACTATAGTCTGGTCAATTTTTCAACTTTAGATATTCAGGTCATCAGTTTCTATTGAATTCTTTCTTGAGTTTCTTTGAATTATTTGTGAATACATCTTAGTCGGCTGCTTCTCTTCAGGATAAGGACAGTGTCGCAAAACTCGTGAAGCTGATAGATAAAAGCAACATCTTTGCTGGCATGCCAGTGCAGTTGAATTCAGCAAAATTGCCGTTTGTGATCTTGATTGAGGTTATTTCAGATATCCTTTTTTTCACCTATTTTCAATCTTGTGATTCTCATATTCATAAAACTTTTTGGTTATTTAATCGCATGCATCTGGATCTTCTAACTTGTGCATTTGAGAAATTAATTTGGCTGTCTGGTAGGTTTCAAGCTTGATTCATGCGTTTTTTCATATATTTCCCAGTTGTTGTGTCCGCACTTTTCCCGTGTAATTGAGTCAGACAAGTTTTGATTAAGAAAGATATCTACAGTCGCTGAAGTGCAGGAGAAGTACATTAAGGATGACAACGTTGATTAAAATGGGACATGAAGATATATGGTGTGCAAATTGTAAGCATGTCTCTTACTTTTTATGCACGTTTTACTTGCTTGTGATTCATGTTTGTTAATCTATTGAGCTCTCTTGCGGCATTTATAGAGTTTTCAATCAATCAAACATTTAACCCAAGTTCTTAGCTCTTCACTGCTTGAATGGGTCAGATAGGACAAGCGCCGAAGATGTGCTTTTAATCAAATCCCTCCTAATTATGATATATGGTCCGAATCTCGGACTATTTGCACAATATCAAGCCATTTTATTAGTTAAACCGGCTAGTAGTATGCACGGGTGTCGTTTATTGATTTTCTCTGGTATCGCTTGTAACTACAAGAAAAAAAGTAACGAAATTTATCACTGCATTCACAGTTATGCTTATGCTCAAAGATTATTGTCAAGATCATTCTAGGGCCTATATTTGTTCTATAACATGATATTGACACATGTCAAATTATGAAGCTTGTGATTGAAATACTTTACATATATATGTTCAGCACTATTAATAATTAAATATATGAACAAATATGGCAGTCAAAGCTCGTTGAGGAGAGAATAAAATAAAATAGTTTTATTTTTGGCTCAACAAAATTGAATTACATAACTGCTACTAAGAAGTAAATAGGGAGATTGCTAATTTCTCTCCTTTTGAAATCAATATATACCATTTATGTCTTACAGTTTTGATAATAACCAATAATTCTCTTGACAGTATAATTTTACTATATTACCTATTACCCTTGTTTTTAAATATAATTTTATTCATATTTATTATAAAGTAAATAAATCTTATTAATGGAAATTAAAGCAAAAAAATTAATTACTAAAAATAAGAAAATATATATTTTGGAGTAAATAAAAAATTAATAATATGATATTTTCTTATACTCTTTGTTATTTTTTAAACTTTTTTCTTATAATATATATTTTTTATATTTACTTATAAATTACCAAAAAAAGACCCATTTACCCCTCTTTTCCTTCAAATTTTAAATATTAGGGGATTTTAGTAGGGAGAAAATTAGCAATCTCCCAAGTAAATATACAATGAATAGAATATTAAATTGAGTACGAACTATGAATAAACTTACAAAATTGGGGTAAAAAATTTGTTCTTTAGAGTTTATCACTATTTAATATATAGATTTCAAATTAAGGCGTGCTAGATAATTTGATAAAAAGTTATAAATTGATCAGTACTATTAATCCAAAATGTGAAATTAATGATGGTGAAATAGACACACAACTAAAAAGAAATGGAGAAAAAATTAAGAAACTTGAATTAAGAATCACATAGGGGATACAAGAATTCACATGGTTTGTTTTTTAGCTTACATCTACGAGCAAAGAAAAAAATAAAACTTTATTAATAAAATAGAGATTATGTCATGACCCAACTCAAACCTGACAAGATATTATCCACTTTGGGCCTTAACAAGGCCCGCACAGTTTTTGTAATACCCTAGGCGAATCCCACACAGGCAAAGCACATGAGAGATGCGGGGTTTGTCAGGGGTGATTCACACCTTAATTGGCAAGACATGTTTTGGGGTGTATGGGCGCCCCATGAACAAAACTGTGCAGGCCTTGTTAAGGCCCAAAGCGAAAAATATCTTGCCAGGTCTGGGTTAGGTCATGACAAATGGTATCAGAGTGGCTCCACGTGTTCTCTTGAGCGATAGTGGGGCAAACCTCAGCGAAAACGCTGAGTTCCTAAGGGGGTGTACGTAACACCCTAGGCGAATCTCACATCGGCAAAGCACGAAAGAGATGCTGGGTTTATAAGGGGTGATTCACACCTTAATTAGCAGGACGCGTTTTGAGGTGTATGGCGCCCTAGAAACAAAACTGTAACACCCTAGGCGAATCTCACATCAACAAAGTACGAGAGAGATACTGGGTTTATAAGGGGTAATCTACACCTTAATTGGTAAGATGAGTTTTGGGGTGTATGGGCGCCCCAAAAATAAAATTGTGCGAGCATTGTTAAGGCCCAAAGCAGACAATATCTTGTTAGGTTTGGGTTGGGTCATGACGCTATGATATCAGAGTGGTTCTGCCTGTCCTCTTGAGCGATGGTGGGGCAAACTTCAGCGAGGACGCTGAGTCCCTAAGGGGGTGTATGTAACACTCTAGGCAAATCCCACATCGGCAAAGCATGGGAGAAATGTTGGGTTTATAAGGGGTGATCTACACCTTAATTGGCAATACGTATTTTGGGGTATTTGGGCGCCCGAGAAATAAAATCGTGCGGGCCTTGTTAAAGCCTAAAGTATACAATATCTTACTAGGTCTGGGTTAGGTCATGATACTACGCTGAGCCCCTAAATAGGGTGTATGTAACACAATAGGCGAATCTCACATTGACAAAACATGGGAGAGATGCTGGGTTTATAAAGGATTATCCGCGCCCTAATTGGTAAGACTTGTTTTCGGGTGTATGGGCGTTCTAGGAACAAAACTGTGCATGACTTGTTAAGGAAAAAAAGGGACAATATCTTATCAGATTTGGGTTGAGTGTCATGACAGATTACATATATTAAAATATTTTAGCTCACTATCTAAAACTTTAAAACACTCAATCAATCACTCACTGTTTATTAACAACTCTTAATTCTCTAGCTCAACTCTCTGGTTTTCTCTGTAGAAATGGAATTGAGAGTTGAAGAATGAGATTTTTCTTTTTTTCTAATTTTTTAATGATTATATTAATATTTTATTTTTTAATTATTATAAAAAGTTAGTGGGCGCCATAAGTTGCCCCTTTCGGCGCCCGTTCACTCTACATGAGCGATCTTGGTCAAAAGGTCAAGAACCTACCTTACTTTTCTTGGAGATAACTTGCATCAACGGGGTTTTTAATTAAATATGCTTTAAAAGTAGTGTATTTAGTTAAATATACCCCATGTTTGAAAATTATCTAAGTATGTCTTTTTATGTGGTACATTGTCTAAAATATCCCTAAAGAAAAATATAAAACATACACACAACTCACAACACTCTTTGTTTCTCACGTATTTATCATCTATACAAAAACTCACACCACACTCAAAATCACTCACAAACAGCTAATGCACTGAGTTTATTTGCAGCTGGGTGTATTATTCATCCCATGAATAAGGTATTTGAAACTTTTTTTATTTTATTTTAGGCTATCTATTCAATTTGTTGACATTATATTATTTTTAGGGTTTTGTTTGGTTTATGATAAACACTAAAGCAACTCATATTTTCATTACATTTGCATCATATGAATGTTATTTGATGGATTTTATAACTACATTCGTTAAAATCTGAAGTTGTTGTCAAATTTTTTTCTGCACCCGACATACACGACAGCAGTCGTGTATGTATGTATTTACACGACTGTAGTCGTGAAAATGTGCAAAAAATTTCAATTATTATGACACCTTATTATTCTATTGGTTCAAAAAATATATATTTTTCACTATATATATCCTTTTACTATTACTAGACTATAGTCGTGTGTGTTAATAAGTTACACGACTACTAACGTGTACGTATAAACTTATATACTATAATTGTTAATAAGTTACACGACTACTATGAACCTTATATACTTGTTATTTTTTGTTGTTTTAATTTTTTTAATATCTTTCATATTTAGTGATAAATTTCTACCTTTTTGTTTCGCAGATGAATAAACATGTTTGTGTGACTTTCTAAGAACAAGTATTGAAGGGAGGCGACCAGAGACTTATAAAATATGGACCGAGTGTTTGGGTTGAATATGCCAAAAATTTATGATGAATGTTAAACAACTTCTATTGTATTACGACTTATTTACGATTTCAATAACTATTGGATTTGTGTTATTTGATAGGTAATCGGACTATAGTTAGTTTCATTTATTTGAAGTTTGATATGTTTAAAATCTATATTGATTGTGTCATCAATATAATGAATGATTGAAAAGAGTTTTTATTCTGTGCACATACCTGAGTACAATCGTGTATTTTGGCTGTTACAAAACTGGTCATGTTTATTTCTAAATACTCGACTACAGTCGTGTATCTGTGCAAATACCCGATTGTCACAGAGAGCTTGTCATATTTATTTCTAAATACTCGACCATAGTCGTGTATCTGTGCAAATACTCGACTGCAGTCGAGTATTTTGTCACAGAGAGCTTGTTATTTTTATTTGTAAATACCCGACTACAGTCGTGTATCTGTGCAAATACCCAACTGCAGTCGAGTATTTTGTCACAGAGCTTATTATGTTTATTTCCAAATACCCGATCGCAGTTGTGTATCTGTGTAAATACCCGACTGCAGTCGAGTATTTTGTCACAGCTTATTATGTTTATTTCTAAATACCCGACCGCAGTCGTGTATCTGTGCAAATACCCGACTGCAGTCGTGTATTCTCTTACAGTGTATTCCCTGTGTATATATTGTGCAAACTATCTTATCTATCATTAATATAAATAACAAAGAAATAAAATATATTAATACTGTCATTTGTCTTTAATGACATCAAATATCAACAACATCCTCATTACAACTATTACATCTCATAATCCAAAAAATGACACTACAAAGTTTTTTTCCATGACCTATGCCCAAATAATTTTACAACCAAGGCTTGTCGAAATTATGTAACATGATCTTGTTGGCAGTATGAATTGACATCAAGTCCATGGGCTAGGACCTCCAAGTACCGCAACAAAAATGCTCCACAATCACCACTAAAAAAATTCATATAAATCAATTGTTAAAAATCATCATTCTTATTATTATGTTCAAAACACATTATATATATAGTACATACCCTAATTTTTGTTGCGGGATGTCACGCACTCGCACGATGGGTCAAGGAATTTTCAAAATAACCTCACTACAGTCTGGATGTGTTTCGTGATATGCTATCTTCTGAAGTACTAGAGGTATCATGTCTGCAACAGGCAGCAATTGTCTCACCAAAACTGAATCCTTTGTTAAGTCTATCATGGAGTCATAAATAGAAATCTTGCCCCCAAGTATATCGACCACACCAAGAACCCAATGATCATTCATGAATATTGGCAAATACACCTACGAAATACAGACAATATTCTTAACAAGTAACGGCAAATATATCTATGAAATGCGAATATAGTGGAGTAAAGTGTTCATACCCGACTACTGTCGAGTAAAGTATTCATCACACAACAACAGTCGTGTAAAGAATTCTTTACTCGACAGCAGTTGTGTATGAAATTCTTTACTCGACAGGTAAAGAAATTATTTACACGACAGCAGTTGTGTAAAGAATTCTTTACACGACTTCGGGGTAAAAGTCAAGTAAACAAATGCTTTACACAACTGCATTGGAGAATTCTTTACACGACTCCAGGGTAAAATTCAGGTAAAGAAATTCTTTACACAACTGCATTGGAGGTTAGATTATAATAAAAACTAAAAAAAAGAAATTGAGCTGCAAATCACAACCATAGACTACATATAGTAGAATACAATTAATTAAACGAAATCAATATAAAAATAGAAACAAATTAATTAGTGAGATGTATCAACAGTGAATTGTTCAAATCCTGAATCAACTTTAGTTATGGCTATTTTATGTGATTTCAGCATTGAAGTATTTGCAGGTACTATACAGAGGCATCTCAGTTCTCAGATTGTGATTTCAGCATTGAAGTACTTCCTAGTTTCAAACTACTGGTAACAGAAACACATTTTGGCAGTAACATATTTTTCCTGACAAATTTGTAAACCACAAGTTATTCCTCTTTTTCTCTTTTCTAATCTAACATTATTAATCAAATAAAATGCAATTAATTTGTTCAATGACTTTATCACAGCTTCATGAACTAATTGTCAAAAACTAAAAACAAGTCTAGGACGAGTGTATTAAAGGGCAATTCTCCAATAGTCAACTAGTTGGAAATATATACAACAACATTTGCTGCACAATAATTTCAAATCCTAAATGTTTTGTGACTTCTTCAGTCAATAGTCTCATAGTGAAACAAATTAATAAAATGATCCAACATTGTTTCAAAATTCACAAGTCGTTCAAAACACATTTATTAACAGTGTACTATCAATAGTTTTATGCTGAAACAAATAGCAAATTGTTAATAAATTAGAATTGCAAAATCAAGGTTCTACAACAAATAATAGAGAAAACCCAGATTGTAGCATAATGAATGCATACGCAGCTGAAGAAAATTGATATATAATTCCCATGGATGAAGTTCAACTACAAACAACAAGTAAAATTATATAAAGATCTAATGCATAAACTAGTGTAGCCATAACCGAAAATTCATAAGGATAATATTTAATTAGGAACTCCCACAACCATTATTAAAGAGCTATGAATTCACTCTCTTCAATTTCAAATTCACAAGTTAAAGAAGCTTCATTACATTACCGGCAAGAAAGATTATCAGTAAATAAGCAAGATAATGACTAAAATCATGTGGGTAATTTGTTTTTTAAAACCCTAATGCATATAACCCTAACAATTATGCACCATAAATTCTCTTTATAAAGTAAAAAATAAGTGTAAATGTGGTTAATGACCTTTAGTTCGGTGAATTTCCAGCCTTTAATTCGGTGATTTTGTAGCCTTTAATGTGGTGGATGAACTTGCAGCAGCAGGAGCATGAACTTGCAGCAGCAGGACAGGCGTTGTGTATGGTAGCTCGTGAAGGCAGATTTTGAAATTTGAAGAATTAAATTGAGGTAATTTTGTAATTGCACATTGAAAAAGGTATATAAAAGAAATTTTGAATTATGGGGGTGTAGTTGGATAAATACCTAACCTTTAGGTATAGCGGGGACAAATCCCTGTGCATCAACCGTTGTAGTATTGACACTTATTTTGAGCTAGCAAAAGTGAAAGTTTCCCAATTGAAAGTGAAGGGAAGATGTCATAACCAGTTTAAGGAGTTTAGGTCTCTGTGGGTGCGAAAATTGTGAGCAGCTGTCTCCTTTGGGAAAATTGCCATCCCTTGAAACGCTCTTCATATCGGGCATGGAAAGTGTGAAAAGAGCGGATAATGAATTTTGGGGGATAGAAAGTGATCATCATGACTCATCTTCATCTTCATTTTCATCAGTTATTATTGCCTACCCCAAATTGATATCACTTTCAATTCATTGGTTGACGGAATTGGAGGAGTGGGATTATGGGATTACCAGACCGGGAAACACCTTCATCAACATCATGCCACGTCTTTCTTCCTTGCGAATTACTAGGTCCACATCTTTCTTCCTTGCGAATTACTAGGTGCCCCAAATTAAAGGCACTGCCCGACCACATTCATCAAACGACAACACTGAAGGACTTGACCATTGGGTGGAATTCTGATCTTCTGCAAGAACGTTACAGCGAGGGTATAGGAGAAGACTAACCTAAGATTTCTCACATTCCCAACCTCGAGATTTGGCAAGACATAATTTCTTCTCTTACTCTGATTTGCTTTGTTGTTGTTTTTAATCTAATTAAGACGCATAAATAGCATTTTGATTTTGAGTTGGCAATTTTCTGGACAAGTGATCAAGGGTGAGAATGGTGCTAGGATATTGAATAAAGCAGTCGTGACTGAACTTAGGGTGATGTCAAAAGAGGTAAATTATTGGCATGTGTAGCTAATTGGACCGTTTCCTGATTCATAAGTCTACATTAATTTTGATTTCGAGTTGAGTGATTACATTTTAAGGTATGCTTACTTAACAGGGCCAGGATATGAAATGAGAAGCTTATTAGTGGCAGTTGGCAGTGAATGGAGGCCCTTGGCTAAATTTTGAAGCGGTTGCACTACAATTACGCTCATCCTAAGCCTCAAGTAATTTCTTCTCCTGCATTTTTGTAATTTACTATCTAATTGAGGAGCGTAAACTATTTTGAATCAAATTATGTATAAGGAATATATGCAACATTTTCTAAAATTTTGATATGAGTGTAATGATGGTAATTTCTCTTTTTTGTCTGTCATCGAATGTAAGATAACATTCATTAAGACTCTTGAGAGTCATTTTTGACAATTGCAGGACAACTGATAAAGAGTGAGAATGGTGCTAGATTGGGGATTAAATCAAAAGGAGGTAAATTATTGGCAGAGAATTTTGAGAGCTTGAGTGTACTGGGATTTGCAATTACAATCATCCTCTGCTTCAGGTGATTTCTTCTACTGCTCTGTCGTTGTTTGTTCTCTAATTGGAAAGCATAAAGTATTTCAATCAAATTCTATACCTGGAATATGCAAAAGTTTCGAATGTTTTATTTCCATCTGTTTGCATTGATAACTTTGGGGCATATGCACTAGTTAAAGAACAAACAGAAACAGAGCTCAGGAAAAAGTTTCTTCTGCCACCATATTTGAAAATGAAACCATTTCCAGGGAGCAGTTGGCAGCAAATTCATATAAAGTGTAGACAATAATGAGCAAAAAGGTAATTCGCAATTTCATTTTTTTTATGAAATTAATTGTTAGGTTGGAGTTGTTAAAAATCCATTGAGCTAACCTATGTCGTTACTTACCTAGATTGTAGGGGGTCAAGACTCAAAACAAGCATTGAATTTTAAAAGGCATACAATAATTCTTGTTGCCATATGTCATGTAAGTTTGAATGTAATTATTGGTGAAAGGGTTTCATTTTCTGTCTCCAAATAGGGATACGGATTCTTTAAGGTAATGCCAGTAGGGATTGCGAGATTAACAAGTCTTCGGACATTGGAAGAGTTCCATTGAGTGGTGGAGGAGGTGCTGATGGTAGCAAAGCATGTGGTATGCGTAGACTGGAAAACATGTTAGATGTGGGCGAGGCTAAGAGATTAGAGCTTGACCAAATGAAATACCTCTTTAGTTTGAGACTTAAATTTGATGGGGAAAAAGAAGAAGGAAGGAGGAAGAATGAGGATGATCAACATCAACTTGTTCTTGAAACCTTGCAACCACCTCTGACTTATGAAGGAATTAGAGATATGGTCATACAGAGGCAACACTGTTGCACCCCTGGATGATGCAAAAATTAAAGGAATTTACCAATCTAAGGAGTTTGACACACTTCAAAACTGCAAAAATTGAGAGCAGTTGCCTCCTTGGGGAAATTTGCGATCCCTTGAAAAGCTCCGCATATCGTGCATGTAAGTAACGAATTTCTGGGGATAGAAAGTGATCATCATGACTCATCTTCATCTTCATCGGTTATTATTGCCTTCCCCAAATTGAAATCACTTTCAATCGAGGGGTTGATGGAATTGGAGATGTGGGATTATGGAATTACAGGAATGGGGACACCTTCATCAACATCATGCCACGTCTTTCTACCCTAGAAATTAGTGTGGGATTATGAGATCACTTCCATCAAACGACGACGTTGAAGGTATTGCACATTGTGGCATGTGATACTCTATGAAAACATTACAGAGAGGGAAGAGGAGAAGACTGGCCTAAGATCTCTCACATTCCAGACACCATGATCGTGTGAAAGGAGGCCCTTGACAAAATTCTCCAGGCGGCTACATGGAGTACAATCATAAAATGCTAATGTGGCAACCCTGGTTTTTTATTAAGGTTGTAAAATATTATTGTAAAAGATGACTAATACATGATTAATACAATTTGAGTGATTCGTTTTCTTTGAAATGATAGTAATTTTTTATTTTGACAATTTGCAAGGTGAGAATGGTGCTGATTGGTGATGCAGGGTATGATTCAAACACCATTGAATAAAGCTGTGGACATCGTGGCTCAACTTGGCTAGGTTGATGTCAAAATTGGTGAGTTGGCTTGTCAACATATTGATTCGTTTGTTTTCTCTCAACTTTAATTAACTTACCTACCTTTAGTTTGGCTTTGAAGTTAAGAGTAATAACTTTTGAGGTTCTCAAACAGAGCAGGACAACCACCGCGGCACGGCGGGGGGCGGCGGGGGGGGGGGGGGGTGGTGTGTTAGGGATGATGGAGCTTAATTTTGCCACAGATCATGTATTACCATTATTTAAGGTAATTCTCATTTACTTGCTTATACACTATCTTACGTGTTCTGGCTGATTTATCTAATTCATCAAATGTTATTTCCATATGTTTCCATTGACGTATTTGTTGCATATCAAGAAGAAACAGAACCCAAAGAAAATGAAACCATTTTCGGGCAGCAGTGGCAGTGAATTCATGCAAATGTTGATGGCATTCACAGATATTAAAGACGATGTGCCAAAGGTGATAAATCATAAGTGCATAATTACCAAACCTCCATCCTTCTCTCATTGTAATTTGATTTGAAATGAATTATTGCGAGGTAATTGAGCCGATATCGTTAAAAAGCGTGTTGAGCTACCCAAGCTAAGAAGTTTGCTGCCAAAATGCAGGGGATCAAAAGAAGCATTGCATTTGAAATGGCATGAGATTCTTCTGGCGACATGTCAATTCATATGAGTTCGAATAAGTTTAATTGTTCAAGACTGCAGTTTCAATTTGTGTATTCAGGTGCTACAATGCTGCTACTAGGAAATTTGAGTCCCATATTAAGACTTTCCTCCCATCAGAAGCTGTGGATCTTTAGACATCAGATTTTAATTTCTGCAATGCTAAATTTCCCAAAACATTAAAAAAATCAATGCTGTATACACTGGTGAATGATTTGCAGATTTGGTATATCTTTAGATATTACCCAAGACATTTCTGAGGACCTGAACTAGGAATCCCTTTATTTTTCTTTATGTCAAGACAGTGACTTGAAGATTTTAGATTATTGAATTTGGCCATTTTATAATTGTTGGCATATTGAACTTGAGTAATTTTGATAAACCAGAGTTCAGGAATGTCTGATAGAAATATTGGAGACTCGAACTTGAATATTAGATTTCAAATTAAAGAGGTAAGCCATTAATATACATCAAAGGATTTGGAAAATGGAGGAATTGGAATATTGGTAATTTGGTATGATGGGATTACAAGAAAGGGAAACTTTTTCATCAACATCAAGCATCGGGCATTCTCATTTGTCCTACTCTAGAAGAACGCTACAGGGTGGAAAAGAGAAGAGTAGCCTAAGGTAGATGTCTCACATTCCTAACACCAGTTAGGAATATCAACAAGGAGTTACGCTATGAATTAAGTAATTTGCCAATAATGGAAGCATTGAATTTGAAGAGCTTCACATAACTTTGAATTAGCTTATGATTTAACACTTTCTTTTTGTGTGTTGTCATGCATTACGCCGTAGATGAAAAATTTGAGGAGTTGATGATGGTTGTCCATATAATTGATAGGGTAGATAAATATTAGATATTGTTTTAGCTTCTTTTTTATTTTAATAAAATGAGGACTCCCTCCTTGGAAGCTAACTTCATACATACATACATACATATGTATATATATATGACTTAGTTATTAATATTTCTTTTCTACAAATTATATTTAAGCTTGTCATTTGTTTAATTCATAGTCTAAAAATGAGACCTGAAAAATTAAATTACGAATTGAAGAATTTAGATTGTATTCCTTACATTTCAGTTCATTAAAAACAATAGGAAAGCTATTCTTCGATGTATCTTAAGGGAAAAGGACAAACTTTTTGTATGAGATGCTTGTTTTGGGGGGGGGGGGGGGGTCTTCTCTTCATAGTTTGTAAAACACTTTAAAACATGTGTAAAAGTTTTGAATGTTTTGATGCGTTGAAGCAACGTGAAACCAAGAGACTTATATTGGTGTGCCTTGGACAAACTTAAAGACCACGTTTTCATAAGTTGTTTGCGTGAACATAAATTGGATCTGATTCAAATCCTTTCGAGGTTGGTAGACCAATCTTAGTTTACTAATGGAGTTGGTTGGTAGCTTGCTTGTTCAAAATGCTGGAGTAAGATGCAAATTTCTTTTGTGGTGAGTGTTATCGGTAGGGGATTATTCTAAACAATTACTTATTTTGGAGGGTCTTCTTTTCTTGTACGTGAGGTAATATATTTGTCTAACATTATTTGGTTAATGGAAACTGGTTGCGTAATTGCAGATGTAAATCATCCTCCCATCTTTGACTTTTTTTTTTCCCTTCCAATTCTGTAAAAATCTTGGTGTATGATGCAATCAATTCAATTTTGCACAAGACAAGACAAGACAAGATTATAAAAGAGGAGAAAAGAACAAGAGAACCAATTACATCTACACCATAAGATACATCGCGTTCTGCTTTTATTTCTATCCTCTTCTTTCATAATATACACCAGAAATTTTGGTCAACAAATAAGCATTTATCTTTTTTCCCAGCCAAAGCAGGCTCACTGAGTTAACAAAAATGCTAAAGAAGACGTAAATTTCTGAGAATCAATTCTATCACGGACTCATGGTTGAAGCTAGAAAACCTCTTTTCGGTAATATATACAACATAATGCGGTCAATAACTTATCATGTTACAAATGTCAAGGACAAATAAAGTTCCTAGTTTTCTCAAAAAGCTGCCTAGGCAGTGCCCAGGTGAGGCCTCATGTCGAGGTGATTGCTCATGTTGTTGCCCGCCAAAGAACTATGAAGAGGGCAAACTGAAAGGAACCTTTGCCAGGGTGGTTAGGAAGGGCTTTGATAGAGCGTAACATCTTAGTAGTTCAATTCATGCACCCCTAGTTGTACATGTAAGAAGAAATGCCCTTACGAATAACATATTGATACCAGATCTAAGGTTGTTTCTCCAGAACTTGATAGGAAAGCCTACTAGCAGGTAAGTTAGATGCATACACATACTATGACCAGAAATTGATACAAACAAGTTCCCTTGCCGGCAATGGATAGACATCAATATTCAGATACCCAAGAAATTATAAGGGTGTTGAATGTTAGAAACTTTACTTCCTTCCAACGTAAGCTCCTAATTTAGACAGATCAGGAATCCAAAACGATAGCTCAGATGACCCAGTAACAAACATGAGACTTCCAGGTGTCCATTTTATGACAGGAGGCTCTGAATCAAAACTCATCCAACTTGCAACCTTGACAAGAAAAATAAACAAAACCAAACAATGTTTATATAATAACAATACCAACATCAGAAGAATATAGTACTTGGATATAGAACTCATTATGCAAACTGGTGCTTAAGGTATATGCTCAAATGTAGAATCAAAAGCATTGTTGGTTTGCCTAGAAGACAATGAATACTATGGCTGGGTCAATGTAGGGGAAATGGGAAATAACATCCCTTTGGATTCTAAGCATTCAAAAGGCATGAGAATCAAGGAATTTTGCTTATCATACCTCTGTCCCGCTCCTTACTCTACACTACCATCACCAGAACCTTCCAAAACCAAAAAGTAAAATTAGCATCAAGAGTGCAACAAGCCAATTGTATCACATAAAACTAATGAGAGGTGCTTGGCCACACTAGGCTGCTTCCGCATGTGTGGGTGTACTCACTATTTCAGCATTTTATTGATTTATTTGATTAACAAGCACAACCAGATAAAAATATGTATGCATTTGGATTTGCATGGATAGGAGTGGGTTTCACAGCAAGTCAAGGAAAAAGAGAACATGAATTTATTGCAAAGAATTCTGCGGAAACAAGCTTGATGCCCAACATTTCAAGTCGTGTAATTCAAAAACCAACAAGGTGGTAAGAAATTTATCTGAGAGTTATATACAGCACAAGTGCAAGAACCTTAATATAAATATCAAAACAGCCAAAAGCAAATATTAATAAAATATCCAAGTCACTGCACCCTAAGAACTGAAAGGAGAAACTCTACCTGATATAACAAACATTCCCTCAGGGCTGAAAGATGCCTCCAATGTGGAATTGCAGGAAACTGGCTTCACATTATAAGTGGATAGCTAAAAACAACCGTAAACAGAAGCAAATTAACAGAGATTCCAGTGTATAGAGGGATAAATATATACGATATGTTACATTTGGGAGATGAAGAAAGAAAAAGTAAACTCACAAGTGTGCCTCGGAATGAGTCAAGCACATGAATATGTCCTTCCATAGTGGTCAGAAGCATAAGTCTCCCATCATTGCTGAACTTTACGACATTAGCATCTGATATATCTCCACCAACTGAGAAGATGTCGAAAGGACCCTAACAGTATTCAAACTTAACCAAATTAATGCATGCTAAAAGTACTACGACATATAAACTTCCAAGATATTCTTAGATATTATTCTTAACCTTCTCATACTTGCGAGCATCAAACATTCTTATGTATCCTCCAAAGGCAACTGCAAAGACAAGCCCTTGATCATCGTATGCTGCAGCAGGCCTTCCTTGAACACGCAAAAGACCCTGATTTGCCAACAGAGATCACAAATACAATTAAAAATTGGGGAAAAAACAGTTCGGATGTGACCATGCATGGCATGAAATCCACCTGGCATTTCTCAGCCCGCTGATCCTAGAGCAGAACAGTTCGATCAAGAGAACCGAAGATAAAGCAATCTTTAGACGAGCACAGGCTAAGTGAAACAACCCTGGAAGCAGTAAAACATATATACAGTTAATAATAATCACAAAATATTTACAAGAATCAGTGATTTGAGAATATATTATCACATATCAGAAATCAAACCTGTCATGGTGACCTTTGAAGTAACGCAAGTACTTGTTATCATGCAAGGAAAGAAGCCGTAGTGATTCTGAATAAATGAATGTTTCAAATAAGTGCCTAGTAAAGTAATCCACCAACATACACAACACAAATGTTCTGATAAACATACCATCCCAACCATTCTTTGAGGAGTATATGACTGTTGTAGGATGAGAAGTAAAACAAACAAGATCCACACCATATTTTTTACTATTAATTGTCTTCAAACATCTGAAATTCAATTAAGGGTCTCAGTAACAATTGTAATACCGACTATCATGAACTCAGCCAAAACAACTGAAGTGCATTTGGGAGTGCTCTTATAGAAAGAGCATATGAAAACAGGAGGGGAAAAAGGCCTTTTTACAAAGTACTTGAAAAACATATGAATTACATTTCCCTTAAGCACTTCCCAGAAACCACTCCAAGGTTCTTTTTTTTTTTTTTTCCATCTTAAAAAGCATTTTTGTCCATCTTAGAGAAACAGCAACTTTCATAAGCTCATGAAACACGCAGAGCATACATTCAGAAGTGCTTTAACTTAAAGTACCCTTGAGTAAAATCACTTTGAAACATATATGAAGCACTTCTTCAAACAGCACCAGAAGTGATTTCTTCAAACAGCACTAGAAGTGATTTCCTAATCCAAAAAGTTCCACCTATGAAAGCAGATATCAAGCACATTCTCACAAAACCACTTCAAGGGTTCCTTTGATTTCAAAAGACTTTATTTTTCTGCAATCTCAAACAACTACTGCAAAATTTAAACCAGCTATTTACACTTATTCAAAAGCCCTTTCTTAGTTAAAAGAACTTCCAAAGAGACAACATAAAATCCTAGGAAACAGAGGATCAACTTACGTGGCAGCAGTGACATCATACAGACGTATAGATTCATCATCACTAGCAGTCACCAAATAACTTGACGATTTATGAAAATCCATGGAACTAATTCTTCCATTCTGTTGAAACACAAATCAGTACCAAAACGACACTCAATTAACAAACAGATACACTTAAAATGCAAATAAAGTATATTTCTCAACCAAAAAAAAAAAAGTAGAAGGTTCTCTCACGTAATCTCTAAAAGACATGCCCACTTCCATGCTCTGAAGAATTTCTTCAGAGAGCTCCAATGAGACCTTGTCTTCTCTCTCTGATTGTGACCCTAGAAACACCCAGTAAAAATACACAACACAAATAAAATAAATAAATAAACCACAGCAATTATGCAAGAAAACTACAACGTTTCAAGTATAATCTCCACATACCAACCATTTTTTTCTCCTTCAGATTAATTCCACTGCATCGAAAATAAATTTTCCGCTGAAACGGGAAGTAAGATGGGGAAGTTGTGAATCAATCAGCAGGATTTCTCCAATAAGGAACTTAGTTTTGCAATCGTCTCCAATAGGTGCCCGACCAAGTTTAATGACTAAGATACCCTTAGGCGTGATATATAGTATTATTTGAACATCGAGGGTATTTTGGTCATTTAACATTACTGAGGGTGCCATTACGCTACGCCTTATTACGAGCCTTAGACTCCCGCCGGTGGTATGGTTTGGGGTTGTCGGTTAACGCATTAAAATTCATCTCAAACACAAAGTAAATTTTGACATCCATTGTATAGTACAGACATTAATAAAAGAGATAGGTTTAGTTTCAAAAAATAAGTACATGATATGTAGTGTTATGGATATACAAAATCATCTTAAAAGTTAAAATCTTTACAGTTTTTTAATGTTTTTCTCTCTTAATGTAGATTCCATAAAATACCATATATTGTAACAAAGAAAAATATTGTGTTCTATTTTAAACCTTTAATATAACATAGTATATATGTTTTGTCATATACAAATAATTATTATTATGTGGAGGTAAATTTTTTGAGACAGAAGCTAAAAAAATTATAACTTATTACAATATGGAATTTATTCTTATTTATAATTGACCCAAATTGAGATTAGAAATTTTTATTATTACATGGAGATTATTCCTATATAGAGTATCACCATGAAGATATTTTTTTTTTTTTGTAATTTGAAAAGGAATCCTTCTAGCTGCTCTATTGAGGAAGTGTTATATGCTTGAAACCTATTGCAAGTGTCGATACAAAATGGCTTCAATGTTTTCTGGTAAAACTTAAGAGAAGCTTCCATAAACATTGTGCCATAATGATACACAACACTGATAATGGCAGCACCAATCCATGTAGTGTACAAAAGGATGTGACCAATATTAGAGCGTGGGACAAATGTGAAACCAAAGAGACTGCAGATACAGATCCTGAGGCAACAGCAACAAGGCACCAGAACTGGGAAGAATTTTCTCAATGAACTCGAGATTTCACATCAGCTGAATATGCATAACAGTATATGGCTGTGGCTATAAGAAAAGACCATATATTTGTTGAGTGTATTTCAAGCAAGGACTTAGTTTGGCCTTGAACATTTGCACCCACAATGCCGATGAGAACCCCAATAAGATGACAAAAAATATAGGGATATGACATTAAGGAGAAGAGATTTCGCCCACTGCAAAAACAATTTTAAAAAAAAAATCCTCTCATAATCTAATATTTCTTCTTAACAAACTTCACTCAAGTGATTAGTTGTTAATAAGTTAAAAAATAAAAGTGGTTAAGTTTTATTCATACACCAACACTAAATAATAAGTGGCAAAAGATTTTTAAAGATTTAGAAAAGCTCATATTAGAAGAAGATTTTAATCACAATTATAAACAGAAATTTAGACACAAGTTTTAGCCATTGAATTACAGTCATTTCAATGACTTATATTGAAGCTGACATAAATTTCATTTTAAAAATAAAATAGTGGTTTCATTACATATTATTAATTTTATCTCTTTTCTCTCCACTTTAAATCTCTTTCTTGCTAGAAATTGAGAGAGAGACTAAAAACTTCAGAGATTAATGTACCTAGTTTAGAGCTTAAAGAAGCTAAAACACAAGAATCAATGGAGAGAATGGTTCCTTTACATTATCCACAAGGCTTCCACCTTATACTTCATCTAAATAAATTGGTGAGATCCCATCATGGACATGAAAAAGAGATAAAAAGAATAGAAAAAAATTACATCATTATTCTTCTGTAAAGTAGAAAAGGATAAATTTTAATTCATCTCTTAAGACAATATGACAGTCTTTAATTTATCTCCTAAAAACTGTGAAAACTTCAATTTACCCCATTTTCTTTGAGAAGATGATGGCATGGAGACCACAATTGATGGATTAACAGCAAATGGATGTAAAATAATATTTTCACACTTTTAGAAATAAATTGAAAATTGATAATATAAGTATGAGGTCAATTGAATTTACCCTAAAAATTATAATTAAATCTCACCCATCTATCAATCCATAGATTTTTACACGCTTTCAAAATCGTCATTTTAAATCAAGTCAACTCTCATTGAGAGAAGCTACGTAGAGGTGCGATTTTTATCAAAGCCAAAATGAACCACTGTTTGTTGGCATCGATTTTTGACAAAGTAAATAGTAACCCCTCAAACATTAACAAAAGCAAAAAGTTAAAAAGTAAAAAATTGTTTGTTATACGTTTTGAGTCCCTTTCTCTTGGTTTCGCTTCTTGTGGAAATTGTAGTTTTATTTGAGTTCTTAGAAGCTAAAACTTTGAAGGACAAAGCCAAAGGATGCTGGGAGAAGACACTAGGAGAGAGAAAAAGAAGAAAATAAAATTAATTATAAAAGTGAAAGAGAAAGAAAAATGATTAATAGTTACTAATTAATTTTGCATCGAAAGGAAATTCATGTCAGTCTCAATTAGGCTATTAAAATGATTGTGAGCTAATTGCTAAAAGTTTGTGTTTAAGTTTGCATTTAAAATTAGGACAAAACTATGTTGTCTCACTTGTACCAAACACTCAATTTTGACATTTTCTTTAGTAATCCTATTGTTTCTATAAATAGTAAAAATTATAAGTTTAAAAATCTTACACAATAAGCCCCAATTAAAATATAATAATTCTAAAATTCTAAAAAATTTATTTGACAGTTTCTTCATCAGTCGCCGCTATTTTTTATAAATAATAAAAATTATAAGTTTCAATAATTTTATATAATAAGCCCCAATTAAAATATAATAATTTTAAAATTCTTTAAAAAAATTATTATCTCTATCTCCTTCTCAATCAATCCGTCCTTCTTTAGATCTTAATTTATTCATTGTCAAACATATAATTCTTCTAAAATATAAAAGAATAGAGAGGTTTTTTAATCACATAAATTAGATTAATCTCTTAAACAACAAAACCTCATAAAAATAATGCTTGCATTCTCTTAAAAGATATCTATTGTGTTTATGTTTTCTTCTTTACCAATATAATAAGAAAGGAGCTGCATCTTACTTTCTATAATTAGACATAAACAATTAGAACCTGCTCAATGCAGTTAAAGATGGTGGGATGGACTTATTTTACTAAAATTTAATCCTAATATTGTGTTTAGCATAAATAAGTAAACTAAGAATAACACATCTTTGACCTACCAAATTATCATGTGATAATGATATTTTTACCTTAAAGAGATGTTTAGGATAAATTTTTTACAATAAAATTTTTATTTTATGATAACAACACGAGATAAAAAAGATTACGTTAGAAGCCTTAAAAGCTAGTTAATCTTAAAATATTTTTTGAAAGATAATTCTCCCATAATCCATTAATTTAAGTTATTATTCATTCTTTACTATTTTAAATTTAAGTTTCATTCTTTACAACTTTAACTTTAAGTAATAGAATAAATATTACACAATTTATTTGTTTTCATGTCAAGTAAATAATTGAGATTATATTTGTCTAAATATTATCTCAGCTCCATATATGTGATAAGGTATGAGTAATTTTACATAATTTCAAAGTTGCATATAGAAATATATTATTTTGAAAATAGCATTTATAAACTCTATAATAAAACTTAAATTACCGTTCAAGTACTTATTTAATATTTATTTATTTTTCATTTTAATATTGTCAAAACATATATAAAACTTTGTCCAATCCTGCATTAAACTAAACACAAGAGAACAATATTGTAATCCAATTGGTATTTTAAGTAAATGGATGTGGAGAGTATTATAACAAGTTAAAATAATCCATCTATATTTTTAATAATTAATTATGTTTATTTACTAAGTTACCATTGATCCTATTAAAGATAATAAAACATTTTAATGGACTTATGTGCAAAAGTTTTAAAAACTAACCTTTCCTTATAATTTTTAGAAAAATGAGGTGCTGCAACATTAATGACCAAGTAATTAAATCCTTACCATTGAAATAGCTTTTGCAACTCTTGGGTTGAATCTAATGGTTGGATCATAAAAGATAAACAATAGAATACCAAATCACAGTTGGATAGTAGCTGTACCCAAACGATAACCATTAATTGCAGAATATGATAGATGTAAATATATCCTTAAAAACTGAGTAAAAGTTTTATTAAGTACTGGATTATAATATGAATTTATATAATGTTTGAAAAATAAAACTAAAAATTATACAATTGATATGATACTTGGTAATTTGATTCATATTTTAAGATTGAGTCAATCGATGTTGATGATAATTAATCAATATTTATAATGATTTACAAAGATAGAGATAATAATCAATTATTTTGATTTATAATTTTGTTTCTATCATTGTCTGATTATTTTCATCAATAGCTTCCATGTGTGATGTGTCCAAAATCAATTAATTTGGTCCCATTTTCATGTCTATTTTGTCTTATATTCTTCGTTGTATAATTCTTCAAGAAGTAATGCTAATTATGGGAGTTGCTTTTTGAATTAATGATTTAATTGACGTACAATCAGTTAATCCATTAAGCCTATTTGTGTTTTTAACTTAATAAAAAATTTTAGTCGTTAAGCCATTAAGTTATTAAGATATTTTTTTCAGCTGTTTTCTTAATATTAAAACTCTAAATGATCTCACAGACAGATATTCTCAAAAAATACCTATCTAATTAATTAATTTTTATTCTTTTCTAAATAAAATTTAATAATTAGTATTATTATCGATGTCTATAACTTGTGATAATATAGTAGTTGACTATTATTATTTATCCTTTTATTTTCTTTAAATTAGCTTTATTTATCTTCATAATTTTTTATAAATATTTTTCATATAAAAAGATCATAAACTACGATAAAATTAATTAACATATACTATTTTAGAATGTAAAAGGTTCTATAAATTAAATATAATTTATATATTGATAATGTATTATCTTATTCAAGTTCTTTGAGATGTTTATAATTTTACATTTATAATTTGTAAGGACATAAATGTAAAAATACTAGTTTTTAATTTTTTTTAATTTAAAAAAGCAGTTTAATATTTATTTTTAGCAATCAGATAAGAAAACAAACATATAATTTAAATTTAGACATTTAGTTCTATTCAGAATTCAGACAAAAAATTTAATACCACCTATGTTTCTCTACCTAAGTCTTATTTGATTCTCTTTATTTAAAAACAAATTCTCGTTCGATTGATGTTTGCAGGAATCATCAAGCACTTTTTGTTTTGCTAGTTTAAGTCTTTAAGACGTTGGATTTAGGGATGATAATTTTTTCTGATGGGATTGAGACGGGATTAAGATATATTTTTGTCCCATAAAAAAATTTAGGGATGGGAGTGAGACATATTCTTATCCCACTTGTATATACGGGACGGGAGTGGAATTGACAAATTCCGTCTTATCCCGTCTCATTGCCAATTGGGACATATTTTTGGGATGAGATCGGGACATATTTTTGTCCAAAAAAAAAATAAATAGGGACAGGAGTGAGACGTTTTTTCATCCCACTTGCATAGATGGGATGGGACTGGGATTGATAAATCTCATCCCATCTCCACCCATTGCCAACCCTAGTTGGATTAGCTATGTAAATATTCTTTGAAACCACGCTTACGAGTTATGAGGCTATTATTGGAAATTTGCAGGACAATGCTAGCGGCATGACAATTACTTTATGGTGACTTGTTTACAGAATTTATTAGTTGTGAAGTGAGTGTACGAAATATGGAACTCGACGGTCGAGATTAGAGCTTTTACGATAACTGCCAACAAAATATGCAAACGGCACCAAAACTTATTCAGAAGAAAAGCATTTTTAATGTATCTTCCGTAAACTAATAAAGCAAGAAATCTTGTATGAGAAGTACTACTCACTGATAAATTTGTAAATTATCTTATGGTTGACAAGTGGGTACCTCCTTACTTCACTCTTGAGGTTGAGGGTTGGAGTCCTCTCATTTACGTAGCAGGTTGATTTTCTTCAAAAAATTTAAAAGTAGATCCAATGTGTTTGGGACCATATATCTAGGCTCTACGATCATAGAGTTGGTTAGGGATGGCAATGGGGAGGGGAGGGGAGGGGACTAATCTCTCCGTACCCATTCCCGATATTTTACATATGTCCACATCCTCTCCCCGTCCCCATCATAATTACTTGAGAGAATCCCCATCCCCTCCCCAAATAATAATAGAGGATCCCTGAGGGTTCCCGATCCCCGAATAATTAATATATTTTTTTATTTTCGATTTTGAGTTAATCATATTAAAATAAAAAATTCAAATAAAAGTAAAATTAGAAATATATCTTACATGAATATCCATTATAAAAGTCACATATATTAAATTAGTAAATAACGTAGCATGCAAGGGATACAAACTTCTTTTATAAACTATTATGGACAAATTAATAGTATAATACAAAATTGTTACAAATAAAATCGAATTTAGATTCAAAATTAACTTTTCCAATGGTGCCGTGGGTACTTTATAAATGTGGACTATTTCCTTTATAGCACAATAGTTAAGTCGGAGCAAATCAAGAGCAAATATTAGATTAGATTAGATATTAAAATTGTGATTCGTTGTGGGTAATTATAACATCTAAAAATAAATAAAAAATAGATTTAAGTTTAAAGTATTTAATGAATATTAAAATTAAAATAAAATTTTTGGGCTAATAAAATCTACCCGGTCTTTTTAATGTTCTAAATAAAAATTTAGGACTTTAATTAGTTAATTAGGCCTAAAAATTTAATAATATAAATATTTTTATTTTTTTATTTTTACCAATATTTATAATTTTATAATTTATTTACTAGTAATTTTAAAAAATAAAAATAAAATTAAAAATTAAAATGGGGAAATGGGTAGGGGATGGGGATTCCACTTCATCCTCGTCCCCTCCCCGAATAAGAAATTGGGTAAAAAATTTCCCTGTCTCTTCCCCGAATAAGAAATTGGGTATGAAATTATCCTCATATTCTCCCCGAATAAAGAAAATCCCCGAGGATACCGGTCCCCGTGGGAATTTTTGCCATCCCTAGAGTTGGTTGACAAGATTTTAATAGGATTCTAATTGTAAATAGCAGTAGACTATAATGTCATTCAAAAAAGAAAATAACAAAAAATTATTGGTGCTTGCACTAAATATACTAGTTAATTTTATTCAATAATAATAAATAAGTTTAAAATAATTATAAGTAATGCTACAAATGTAATTAGGAAATAGGAACAATGACCAGAATTAAGGCCAATGCTTGTTACTTTAGTCTATCAAGCAATAGCCTTACTCTATCTAATAAATTTTCCCCCTCAAATTATTACTACCATAATGCCTACCATACTATAATAGTAAACTCTTGGTCCTTAAGTCTTAAGACAATCCATTAACTTGTCAAAAAAGAAAAAAATAGACAACATATATTTATAATTCAAATAATTTATCATCATACTATGAATATAACCCTATTATTTTTAATTATATATACGCAACTTATGTACTTTTTTAATTTGAAAATTCTCATTTAAAATATATGAGTTGTTAACATGGACAAAACCATCAACTTGTTAGCCTATATGGCTATAGATATTGATTTTGATGATAACAAACCACATGTATTGATTAAACAAAGATTTATGAATTGTGTTTTTATAATAAGAAAATGATGTTATGGAATCAAAGTGTTTTGGACTAAAATGAAAGTATTTTAAAACCTTTGATATTGTTTTGAATTTCGGATTTGGACCCATTTGAAAATCTTTAAATATTTTGGGTCATTCTATAATTTCACATAGTTTGGGTGAAATCATAATTTTAAAAAGTTTTGGGATTGACAATGTATTATTTAAAAATTCTGAAATTGGACCTATTTGAAAACTTTCATAACATTTTGGGCTATAATACAGTTTTATAAAGTTTTGGGGTCAAACTATAAATTTAAAAAATATTTCACTGTAGCAGTTACTGTAGCAAGTGGCTAACCAGATCCTGACAAACGATAGACCGGATTCGGGTAGAATGTTTCTGGAACTTAAACGGCTAACCGAATTTCATAAGCGGCATACCAGATGTTCAGAAATTCAAAATTGTGGCTGTAACGGTAACATTAAGCGGCTAACTGGATGTCCATAAACGGTAAGCCGGTTATGACCAAAATGTGCATAACGGCTAGTTTTTGAGCTCAAACTATATAAACTCAAATCCAATTCATTTTCAAGCTCTCCAACAAGCAAAAACAAAAAGCACACGAGATATCTTGAGCTCTCAATTCGCAAATCACAAAAACATTGAATCATCTCTTGTTCTTCATTTTTGAATATCTACTCTTTGAGTGAGTTTTATTGTAACTTTCATTTCTTCATCTTAATTGTAAGAGTTTGAGTGTGTGAGACACTTGAGTGAAGAGATTGGGAGATAATCTCTTTATTGTAAAGGTTCATTGACACCTTGAAGTCAATTGTAAACGGTTGAAGCCTTGAAAAGGCTCGGATAGTGAAATCCTCAAGCTTGGATCGCTTGGAGGCGTGGACGTAGGCGGAGATTGCCGAACCACGTAAAAATTCGTGTGTTTGTTTCTCTTCTCCCTTACTCATTTGTTATTGTGCTTTTATTGAACTTATTGCTTTCAATTTTTATTAAGACATTAGATTGCTTATTGTGTGGATTTGCTAGGATAATTTTTAAAATTCCAATTCACCCCCCCTCTTGGGTTGCACACTTATATTTCACAACTTACAACTAGAAATAAATAAATTAAAGTCAATACTGGTTAACTTCTATATTTTTCAAGCAACATCATCGTCTTCAGTGACACTAAGGTTATAATAGAAAAAGACCAATAACTCAATAGCATGCAAATTATATATTTGAGTGACAACAATGTTATAATAGAAAAAGAATTAAAAAAACTTTTTTTTTAATTATTACATTTTCTAACATTGGGGTTGTACCGAGAAATTAAAAAAAATTAGGGACCTAAGTGCAAACGTGAGAAACATAAAAATTTATCTTTCTCCCTTTGAAATTTTCTAATAGACAACATAGTGAAATTGCTGCTTGAACAACTGGACTTTTATTTTTTATTTTTTAAATAAAGTTCAGGGATGAGTAAAGTCCAAATGAATTTTTATCCCCTTGTCTTTTTCGGTGACCAATCAAATAAACGAGAAATTCTAGAATATTTCGAGGTATCATATTAGTCAAACAACAAACAAATAATATTATAACATGTGTGTATCTAGTTTGAAGAATCAGAATGCAATTGGTGGTTATATAAAATTCAACTACACGTTTCATACATACATTAATTATTTGTATTATTTCTAATATTTTATAAAATTTCTCTAAATAAAGTTATTTGAATATCATTCAACCAAGCCTCTGAGAGAGAAAAAAAAAAAACAAATGTTACTTGAACCATTAAACTTAATTCAACCATAAATGTTTGATTTGAACGTCCCTTCAAAAGGTTGGGACTTTTTTAATTGACTTATTTTAATAGCTTAATTGATAAATTTCAAATTAAAATGGGAAGATTATAATATGAAACTCTTAGACTTTTCAAAAGTTAATCAGAAGGGAAAATGAAGGACAGATCGATCATTTCTGGTAAAAAAGTCTGTTCATGTCCTTAGATGATCCCAACAGTGTATACTCATTTTCCTTTATCATTAACCATCAATTATTACTGTATATTAGTTATCATAAAATTCGAATAAAATAATCGTTGATTCCTTTCAATCAAACGGAAGCTTCCTTTGTATGTTTCTGTGGAAGTCAAATGATCATGTTGTTTTCACATGCATATGTCATGGGTGTCGAAGCCAACAAAAATAAATTCCTACTCTAAATAAATTGTGTATAGTGATTGAGCAGGGTCGTGTCCACAGAGATCGGTAATTATTTAAATCCTTTTAAAACGTAAAACATAAAATGGGGGTTTTGTTGACAATAATAAAAATCAAATTAAAAATAACAAGAAAGCAAATTGAAGTTGTAATTCAAATTGGAGAAAGCTCTGGTTGAAGGAATTAACTCAGCTTGATTCGACTACTGATCATTGATTCAAATATAGATTATTATTACTCATGAATAGACCGGTTATAGCTACTGAGACCCTCTAATAGCCAATCTCTCATTAACTAGTCGATAACCAAGGTACGACCGTTGGTTATTTCCCTAATCAATAGACAACCCTAGATACGATCATAGGATTTAATCAATTGACAGCCTGAAAAATCAGAGAGACCCAAATCCTAATCAACACATATGATGATTCATTTAAATTAGATTGTTTATTCTCACAACACAACTCTCTGCTATGTTATTTGTCACAAACATTAAATTCTTCATACGATGAATCCTTTAATTGACAATAGATTAAGTTGATAATTAAATAGTGGCCAATTACCTAATTAACAAACATAATCATGAAAATAATTCAGAGAATAAACAAATACCCAAAAAGCAATAAAACAATTAAAGCACAAGAAAGATCTCACAGTAGTGATGAATCAAAGCTTCATTATCCTTCAACCAGAAAAATAGGTTTAGTTCTTCATAGAGAGAAGAAAAAAATGAAGATCTAGGGTTTCTTTCTTTTTCCAATCCAAAAATCCCCTTTTTCACAATAGATTCCTCCCTTAAATACTCTCTCTCTCTTCTCTTTTAGAATTCTATTTAAAATAAAATACTAATATCTGAAATATTAAATTCGTAATTACAAAAATAACCAAAAATACAAAACACGTTAAACTAAAAACTGTTGGTCCGCAGTTGACAGCACGCGCCCACGCCTTATCAACAAAGTTCTTCTGACGCTCATAATTTCTCCAAGAGAACAATCCTCCTTAAACATCATCTTTTAGCTCAATTTTATCACCAATCAATAGAATTACACCTACAAAAGTAAAACACAAGTAAAACATTATTATTAAGTGCAAAACATCGATATTAAGGGAAGTAAACAATGCAAAACTAGTGCATAAATTGCACTCTAACAATATGCCTTGAACCATTGTAATTAACAAAGTGTATCAATTTTCAATGAGTCAAGGTGGGACTGAAAAGCTCTATTAAACTTGTGGGAGTGGGACAGACATCACACGTTTACAACAATTACTAGACACATATAATCTATTTTTTAAATTCATAACACTCTCAGTAATTTAGTTTAACAAATTTTAACTTCTTTTTATCTTATTTGTTATCTCATCAGCACTGCAGAAGTGGATTATTTCACAAGCAGCAACAATCCAAAAGTATCTCTAAATAAATATTTTTATTCAATATTAGGATTTGTTCGCCAATGACTGACTTTAGATTTTTATAGTAAATAAAATTACTATAAATTTTAATTATATGTGCGTTAAATTTTTATGAAATTGTAAAATCAATTTCGGGGGTTTGTAAAATAAAAGAGTATAATAGTAAAAAATAGTTGTCTTTAAAATAGTATCTCTTATTTGTATATTTAAGTAAATTTTATAGGATGTTTAGATGTCTTTTTCGTGGTGCATCAATTTTCATTTTATGTGTCAAGTACAATTTGTATATTTGAGTAAATTTTATAGGGAGTTTAGATGCCTTTTTCGCTGTGCATCAACTTTTATTTTTTGTGTCAAAGTACAATTTATATTTTTTTTATTTAATTAATTCACACACATTAGTGAGGCACGAACCTAAAACATGAGACTTTGAGAGACCATTTTTTACACTAGTGAGGCTCGAACCTAAAACTAGACCGTGCCGTCTAATGTTAAATACAATGCGAGATCAATAAAATTAATTTAGCTTATATATATCCCAGCAAGTTTTATAATCCATGGCCCAATTTCAACTCTTCTATCATTTTCTACATGTAGCTATAAAAAAAGGAGTTATAGTGAAAAGATGAACAGGGATCTAGATGTTTATTTTTGAAATCATAGCATTTAACCGTCTCTTGTTTCTATATTTGGGCAAATTTTGGGAGTTTAGATCTCATTTTCCAATGCATAAACTTCAATTTTTGAGTTTGAATACGATATTTGATAAGAAGAGATCAAGAAAATTTAGCTTACATACATCCTAGAAAGATAATTTCTCCTCTCTTTTTCTCTTTTTCTCCACGCGATGGAGCTTCAGTTTCTTTTCAGTCTATCCTTTTCTGTCATCTGTCTAATCTTCTTCTTCAAACTAGTATTCCAATCCCCAAACCCTAATACGAAATCCCTCCCTGGGCCACTGAAACTTCCTCTTATCGGCAACTTGCACAACATGATAGGCTCGCAGCCACACCATGTTCTCAAAGAAATAGCTAGAAAACATGGGCCTTTAATTAAACTTCAATTGGGAGAAATATCGACGGTTGTAATCTCTTCTGCGGAGTTAGCCAAAGAGGTTATGAAGACACATGATCTGGCGTTCGCGGATAGGCCAGAATTTCTAGCCTTGAAGGTTTTGTACGAGAAAACTGGCATGCCTATTGTGTCAGCACCTATTGGTGATTATTGGAGGCAGATGAGAAAACTGTGCGCTTTGGAGCTGCTAAGTAACAAAAGAGTCAAGTCATTTGCTCATATTCGTGAAGATGAGACATTGAATCTACTTGAATCCACTCGCTCCGCGTCTGCAACTTCAAATTCTCAACCAATTAATCTCTCTAAAATGATGGTTTCGTTCACAAGCACAGTGACTTTCAGGGCTGCATTCGGGAGCAGATTTGAGCAACAAGATGAGTTTGTATCACTAGACAAAGAAATATGCAAACTGGCTGGAGGTTTTTCTTTGGTAGAAGTGTTTCCTTCGCTAAAATTTATTCATTTTTTTAGCGGCATGGAAGCTAAGATATTGAAGCGTCATGGTAAAGCAGACAAGATCCTAGATAATCTAATCAACCAGCATAGGGAGAGCATGAAATTGGAGAAAATTACTGCTACTGCTTCTGCTTCTGGAGAAGAAAATTTAGTTGATGTGCTCTTAAGGCTTCAAGAGACCAGCAGTTTGGGGTTTCCTATTACTACCAAAAACATCAAATCTATTATTTCACTACAAGAAAAAGTACCTATTATGATAGGCAAAAACTGCCATAGTAGGGGGTGGATGACGGTTGTTCATACCGTCATTGTAGCCACCGTCAAGAATTGATGACAGAGCAATACCAGTCATAATCTGTGATAGATATTACTAGTCACATAACTGTCATAACTTTATTTAGATGGGAATATAATAAATTTGAATTTGGCTCCTTTTTTTTTAAATTTGTACGCCATATTTTGAATTTTTGGCGGGAAAATTAAATTTGGTGCGAAATGCATATTATAATTAAATGAATTTTTTCAATTAAATCAAAAATTGAAATTATAATTAATAAAAAATGGGTATTTTTTTTGCACCATGAAATTATTTTCATTTTAATAACAATCCTGCAATTGATTTAGTAGAAATTAATATTTCATAAATTAGCTAATTAATTAGATTATTAAAATTAATATTGCAATTAAAAATTCACTGACAAAGAAAATGAAATGGATAACATTGACTAAAATTTCATAATTGTCAGCAAACATAATTTAATCAAATTTGAGAGTGACAAGTCCAACATAAATAAAAGAAGAATATTGTAACAACCTAAGAACTAAATTCCAGCAACATGTACAACACAAATGAACCATGATCAGTTCAATTCCAGTAGCATAAGGAAGCCAACAACAGAGTCATTTCTACCAATATGAACAAAGGCAACAACATAGTTCATTTCTAGCAACACTTCCAGCAACACAAGAGGAGCCAAAAATACTGATCAGACAAGGCCAGTAGTTCCCAAACGTGAAAATCCAACCTAAGAACAACCGAAATGTGTAAAATTGCATCAATATCCAGGAGCTATTTTCCAAACAAAGAAAAAAACTAGCCAACTCCAGCAGTACCCACCATCTTCATCATAATCCAACATAGAAGTATAATAAGCTAGATAACTGCCCAAGTAAAATATAGGTAGTAAATTAATTTATTTCATCAATGAACTCATAATAACAACATAATAGGTAAGGGTTACCTCACATAACAGCAAGTACTCCAGAAAAATGGTTTGCCCACTCAATACGGACTTCATCTAATTCAACATCGGAATATGTTGTCTTTCCGTTGAACTATTTATGAAAAATAAATATTTAGTGAAACTTTGAAACAGGACATGTTCTTTTTTATGAAGCAAATTATGATCAAAGAACTCACATTGTTCATTAGTAAAGACAAGTCATTAATTAAGTCTTTCATGAATCTCATGACGTAAAATCCACACACGACTGAACTTACTAGTTGCTGTGGGACCTGTTCACAATCAGCAATTGTATAGTTCATTTTAATAACAATTAAGCATGGTAATATATAATTATAGTTAAGGTAATAGTTCAAACCTTTACGAATCTGACCATTTTATTATAATTCCATTTCTCCTTACCCTCTTGTGCTATAAACATTGTCATAGAGTTGTATACAAAAAAACAAAATTGTAACAAAGTATCTGTAAAGTATGTAAAAGTAATTTTATATTGACAATGGTAATACAAAAAATTGAACATACACTTTAATGAGCTCTTTTAAATCATCATTAGGATCTCCCCTATAAGAATCGAGATAATAAACTTTTTTTTCAACACATCAAAGATGACCAGCACCCAATGATAACTATAATAAAAGAAATAACATTAAGGTAGCAATTTCAGTAAATTAAGGCAAGAAAAGAAATTAATATGAGTTGAAAAGTATTAAAGGAGCATACTAGGGATTATAAGGCATAAAGATGAATTGTCCCTTCTTCACTTTTTTCAATCGATCACAAACTCCACGTGCCCTAAGGTCAAATGATGCAGTAGGATTACGTTCTTCGCCTAGTGAAACCAGACCTGGATGAACGAATCAAAATGGTTTCACTCCTCTTTTCCCAGGGAGAATGGAAGCATACAACATTCTGATAAACAATAGACAAACAATGTTAAAGTCCATTAATTGGGACTCCCATAAAAAGTACACATAAAACTAGAATGATTATGAATCACTTACGCAATATAGACTTCGATTACGTTTACTCCTAAAGCATCCATTGACAGTACTGCACTGCAGTCACGCCTTCCAATATGAGCTCTAATACCTTCCAAATGGAAAACACCATCATCCAGTAGATATGGAATCCATTCTTGGTCTGACATCTTAGCTTCACACATTGTGCCAAACAACTGCAGCAACGGAATCTTGTTTCGTTGTACTCCTCCTGCATGCCTTGTGTTCCTCCTTGTTGGCAAAGACTTCACTGTAACTTTTTTGCCCTCGTCCTTGGTCTGTTTTACAGCATTTGTATGTCTTATCTCTATTATATCATTATGCTGTTCTGCTGATTCAAAGTTCAAATTTTTTTTTGTGCCTTGATGTTTAGGGTTGCCATTTTTTCCTTGTAACAAATCATCAGGCATCTCCACTGGGATTTCAGTTGGGTTCAATCTTGGACTCTTTCTTGCAATGACAGAGAGTTTTTTGGCAGGTGTATCCTTGTTTTTGTTTACTATGTTTGTCTCTTTCTTAGAGTTTACTATTGGCTGGTTCATACCTACTGTGTTTTTAGGTGTCCCTTGCTTTTTTTTTTTGTCAAATGATCAGGCTGCTACAAACATAATTGTTCAGTGTGATTGGCATAAATAGTTTCTAAATACTCTAAATTTATCTTACAAAGTAGTTAACAGTATCAAATGACACCCCAGAAAGAACATATGTATAAATAGTAAACATACAGTAAACTAAATCCACAAACAACAGGTAAGAACAGTAACTACAACAACCCTTATCCAGCAACAAACTAAATCTAGAAATAATAAGAAAAAATAGTAAACAAACTGACCTTTGCTGTTTCTGCAACTGCTTCAGCTTGAACGGACTCTATGCCATCATCTCCAACAACATTATTGTTTTCACCAGGCACGCAAAGGTAGCTGGAACTTGCTATATCTGAATGACGAGGTGTTTTTCTCAGTTCATTTCTCATTTCTTCCAACTGCCGGTTAATTGATTCCCTCCATAGACGATCCTCTCTTTGCTTGTCTCTATCAGCAGGCCTCTGGCAAGTTTGAAAATACAGAGACGGGGTCACAAACTTGCCCACTCCTTGCATATGACCACATTTTGGAGCTTTTCCCAAAGATTGTGCGAGAATATCATTTTTTCTGGATGACCGCATCTTTCCTTTCTTAGCTTCCATCTCCAGTTTATCCTACCACACAAATGAATTAAGTAAGCTAATGTTATCAAAGTATAAGTAATCACAACTAGAATTACAGTAGTAAGCAAAAAATTTCTTACAATTTTTTTAATAACTGGTTCAACATCGGGGTGGTATCCTCCATTTTTCATTTGCCGAGCTCTCTTCCAAAGAACACTCCTGTCCACTTCTTCTTCAGTAAGGCCTGTTTCTGAGCACTGTAAAAAAGTTAATAAAAAATAAAAATATTAGTAACAATCATTATTTGCATTAACCAAACAACAGTAAAATGTTAGCAACTAACTCACAGTACATACCACTTCCTGCATTAACCCAACGTAACCTTTTCTACTTAGGCGATGATTAAACTTGTTTTGTGCCCACCTAAGTTTATTCATACCACTAACTTTCTGCTTAAAACAACCAAACAAACAATGGATAAACACATAAGGAAAAATGTCATAAGCATTGATATATTATTAACACTTGAATTAGACACTCACTTGAAATTTTTTAGATAGTCTTTCCTTTACAAACTTAATCCAACTTTCCTTATCAATCGTGCTGTACCGTGCTGGTGGCTTGAAAAGCCTTTTACGGTCGTTAACAAATTGTAAAACATAGTTCCTCATTAGAGTGTACTTAAAGTTCAGAAATGCAACTCAGATGGCTTGTAGCACTTGCTTCCTACTTCGAGGATGAACCACGAAGTACACCTTCAAGTTTCATTCTCAAAATGTGAGATTTTTGAGTTTTCCAAAGAACAATAAAACTAGAGTAATCGTCTTAAGGAAATTATTTTATACTTTAATAGACTCCTATAGACGCTCCTTCGTATCATCTGGAACTCTACACCAATCGTTGTAGAGGATTGGAATTGATGTACTAGCCAAAACACCAATATACATAGCCAACTCAATGGCTTTTTCACCAACTGGAACACCAAGGCTGTTGTATTTAACCACAAACCTTCCACTTCTTTTCCTCTTTTTGTTTTGTTCTGACCCAACAGTGCCACCTCTGCTTCGCTTACTGCTCTCAGGTTCATCCTCGTTCCCATCTCCAAACTCATCAAGATTAGGGACATGATCGGCCAGGGGCGTTTCAGGATCATATCCTTCGCGGATAAGTGCCTCATGGTACTCTGATTCCTCACCAACAAATCCATCATTTTGTTCATTTAAAAACTCATCGAAATGGGCATCGGATTGCTCAGGTGAAGAAATCTCAGGGACATTTTTTCCTTATCCATGATGAATATCACAATCGTAGAATAAAATCAAATGATGAGAATACATTACCATATAAAAACCGCCAAAAATATAAAATAAAATAATAATGAGATAGCATAAAATACTTGTATTAACCTTAACATATATCATTTTGAGAAGGACTCAACAAAAAAGCTCATGCAAACAAACACGTAAACGATATTCAAGGTCCAATCTAAATTCCCTCTTTCTTTGTCTCGTGCGTACATTGCAGCATCATCTTCAATAGAGTTTATGTTATCAGCACTTGGAAATTCAGTAGTCAACGAAGGGTATTCCACTGCATCTTCACTTCTTTGTGTGGGTTTACCTCTTCTAGGCATTTGGCATACAACTGACCACTTCTTATTTAGCTGATTAGGTACATAAAAAACTTGGTTGGCTTGAGAAACTAAAATAAATGGATCAGATTTATGGCCCATTTGTTGCAAGTCTACCAAAGTAAATCCGAGTCTATCCTTCATAACACCACTTTTGGTATGTACCCAGTCACACTTCATTATTGGAATTCTAAAGATAATATAATCTAGATCCCAAATCTCTCTAATCACTCCATTGTATGTGATGTTAGAAGTGACAGGATTTTTATCTTTTGAACTTGCGACTGAAATTGTTTGTGCAACCAATGATACTCCACTATTTTGAGCAACTCTATTTAAGTCTCGATCTCTTGTAACAAAGTGAAAACCATTTATGTCATAACCAGGATGTTGGAAAACATAAGGACGAGGCCCTTGGGATAACCAATAGATTGTTTGAGTAACAACGTGACCGTTCTCTATCAACATATTTACCTATTATTAATCGACATGAATATAATGTTAAACAAGTACAAACCGAAACAGAAAGGAAAAAAAGGAATTAATTAAACTAATGTTATCAAAACCTTATCTGTTAGCCAATCTGCAAATGTTCAGTTGTGTTCATCTTGCAATCACTTCTCATTTTTTCGTGGATGGCAAAGTTGTAACCAATCCTCATGCTCTTTAAAAATTAGTTAAAAAGACAAAATTTTCAGGTTCCTAAACTACCAAAACCTGACAAATATAAAGTTAAAATAACACAAGTTAGATAACATCACCTTATATAAGGCTGAACTTCCTCAGTGTTATGCAAAACATACAAGTGTGGTTGATCTAATGAAGTTCGATCAACTTCCACCATTTGTCCACCACTCATGGGCTTGTCAATTTCTAAATTCTGCACGTCCAAGTGGAACCCCAATTGTGGGCATGTTTTCCAAGTATTCTGCACAAAATTCTAATGCTTCCTCGGCAATATAACTCTTCGCTATGCAACCTCGGTGACGATTCTGCTTTCGAACATAGCCTTTTAGAGTTTTCATGTATCGCTCAAAAGGATACATCCACCAAAAATATACGGGACCACATTGTCTAACTTCACTCACTAAGTGAATAGTAAGATAAACCATTATGTCAAAAAAAGAAGAGGGAAAACATTTTTCAAGCAAGCACAAAGTCTCTACGATGTTTTTCTCCAATTCATCTAGCATTGTCACGTCAATCACAGTCGCACACAACGAATTAAAGAAGAAACAAAACCTAATGATAGCTTCTTTGACATGTTTGGGCAGCACACACCTTACGACAATTGGCAAAAGTTGTTGCATAAGAACATGACAGTCATGGGACTTAAAACCCTGGAGTTTAAAGTCCTTTTTTGACACAAGATTCTTAATATTTGAAGAGTATCCAGCAGGAACCTTGATACTTTTCAAAGCTGCACATAATCTTGCTTTTTCCTCCTTAGTTAAGGTGTGGCAATCAGGAGGAAGCCACGTACGATTGTTGTTTCCTTTAACTTGTGGTGCTAAGGTGGGCCTAATTTTCATTTCCAAGAGATCTATCCTCGACTTCAGTCCATCTTTGGACTTTCCAGGAATATGCAGCAGTGTACCGTAGATGTTCTAACACACATTCTTTTCAATGTGCATAACATCTAATTGATGCCGCACAAGCAAGTGCTTCCAATACTCTAAATTATAAAATATAGATTTCTTCTTCCACCACACGAGATCATCATTGTTCTCACTTTTACGCTTTTTACTATTGCTTTTCCCCCATCTATTATCAATAGAGTCAACCAATTGGAAAATTTTCTCCCCGTTTAACAGTTTTGGAGGGGTTTCATCACACACACTATTGTCAAAGGCTTTTGCTTGGAACCGAAATTTATGATCATGAGGAAGCCAAAGCCGATGCCCAATGTATACATTTTTTTCCACTGTGTTTAAGTCTACATTTTGGTGTTTCTACACCACAATATGGGCAGGCATAATATCCTTTAACAGTACATCCTATTAAATTTCCGTATGTCGGGAAGTCATTTATTGTCCATAGTAATACAGCCCACAAATTAAAGTACTCATTTTTGTAGGCATCATATGCCTCCACCCCAACATCCCATAAAGTTTGCAAATCCTCAATAAAAGGTTGCAAATACACATCAATGTCTAAACTCGGTTGTTGAGGACCAGAAATCAAGAGGGACAACATCATGAATTTTCATTTCATGCACAACCATGGTGGAAGATTATAAGTAATAAGAATTATTGGCCAGCAGCTATATGTACTACTAAGAGAGCTATGTGGATTGATTCCATCAGCTGATAGAGCTAGGCGAAGGTTTCTAGGATCGGATGCAAAGATCGGCCATTTCTCATCTACTAACTTCCAAGATGGTGAGTCAGCCGGATGTCGGAGTTTACCATCAACCATCCTCTCATTTGCATGCCAAGTCAAGTCCCTAGCAGTTTTGGATGACTGAAACATGCGCTTAAACCTAGGTATAGGAGGAAAATACCATAAAGTTTTTGCAGGAACCCCTTTCCTATATTGGTCTACAGTACCATCCTTTTTCTTTCATCTACATAACCCACAAGTAGGACATTCAAAAAGACCTTCATACTCTTTTCTGTAGAGTATGCAATCGTTTGGGCAAGCATGAATTTTAACATATTCTAAACCCAAAGCTGACATTGTCTTTTTGGCCTCATACATAGAGGTTGGAATTTCATTATTTTCAGGGAAAGCATCTGCTAAAACACTCAACAATGCAGAAACACTACTGTCAGACCACCCAAATCTACCCTTCACATTGAACAATTTCACTAAAAAGGATAACTTAGTAAATTTTGTGCATCCTACGTACAAGGGTTTCTCAGCCTGTTCTAGCAACTCTTTGAATGCCTTAGGTTCCCCACAACAACCCTTATAAGCATCATTAACAATTTCTAACTCATTACCATTGTCAAACTCTATATTTTGTTGCTGAAAATGGTTTTCTCTTTGAGGAGAAGGACTCTTACGAATCTCTTCCCCGTGCCAAAACCAATTGTTTTATTTCACATCAAAACCATGCATATATAAATGATCTTTTACAGTTGTAGGTGTTTCAAATGATAAATTCCCACAATCAAGGCATGGACACCTAATGACGCTACTGCCTCCAGCATTTTTTATAGCAAAATTTATAAATTTTTGGACACCCTCTTCATATTCTGTCGACAGTCAATTACATTGAATCCAAGATTTATCCATTTCTGGCTTAATAATTAATGTTCCTGACATATACATAAAACAAAGAAAGAATGTACATAGTTAGAATATTTGTCTAATGTTACAGCACCATGTGAAATAAATAAAGTTAAACCTACATGAGGCCTTTCAAATTAAACACAATTTGGGCCATATAGTTTTCTCTTTTATATTAAAGGAACAAACTACTTTACGGAAAAGCATGGTCATGCTCCATAAACAAATTTCAAAATTACAAATATAGCAACCAAGAAAGTTGATAAACTAAATTTCATACTTTTCAAAAGTTCACTCTCCTACTATACTATAAATATAATAAATAAGACAGACCCCACAACAAACACATTACATAGTATCATAATTATAAATTTAAAGATATGTAAATTTTAAGCAAGTGTATAACAACTTCAAAAAGTCAAATAATAGAGGATAAGAAATGGAACTTACCTGATTAAACACAACAATCTGCTGCTATATCCAATTCTAGGTACAAATCCAGTAACAATATTGATTACTGAAATATATTTTGAATGATCAGTTGATAGAATTCCAAAACTTGGATTCAAGAGGGCTAAAAAGGTACCAATAAATTACATTAATCATATGAGTAAGCCTAAAAAGAAATAATAAACTACAACTTCAAATAATATACATTAGTAGAACAAAAATGAAAGCAAACACAAAGAAAAGCTTTAAGTACCTTAATACAATGCCTTCAACAAATCAAGAACATCGAACTGTCACGTTTATGCAGCAATCACAACTATTTATATTTGACACGCAAATGTTACGACTCAAGACAACAACAGTAACAACAATACCACCAGATGCAAAATAGCTACAACACCACATGCATAGGTAGATGACAATGAGAGGTGAGAATCCCTCAATTTTACATAACAGAATCAGTTACTAAGAATCCCTCCTCAGGCTTTGTTATAGACATTTCAGGCCAATATCACCATCTTCATACACTAACACTTATTTAACTTAACGAAGCTTCAATATCAGAAATAGCTAGAAAAAAAAAATTCACACACAAACACATGAATATAAATCAGAATTACCTAGAATAAAAAAAATTAACAACATTATGCAACGCACGATTACAACTCAAAATTAACAACATTATATCTTCCTGGGAAATTATTTAGTAAATTGATTACCGAAATATATGCAATATATGCAATACATGCAAATACATTTCAATTTTTTACAAATTATTTACTACTTTACATAAAAGTTGAATAAATAGTTAATATTAAATACATGCAAATGCAGCAATGACTTACCAATGGGTGTGAAGCTTCAATTCACCGTCAAGCCTAGGGTTTCAACTTCGGCAACAACGATTTGGGTCTTCTTTCACGGTAAGCGATTGGGTTTCTTTCAGTCAATAAAAGTACCCTGGATGTTGTTTTCATTCCAATTTGGGTTTCGATTAGCACTGACTTTGTCCCAGCAAAGAGAGACGGTTCAGTGACAACCGCAGCAAAGAGAGACGATTCAGTGAAACAACCAGAACGATTTTGAAACTATGGGTGTTTGGGTGTCGTTAGTTTGCTATGGTCGGCCTTTGAGGGTTTGCTACAAGTGTGCTAATCGATTTTGAGATTCCACAATAACGCTTGCAAAATTTTTGAACACTTAGAAAAAAAATTTCCCTCTTTTCTCACAAAAATGTTTCCCCCCTTTACAAAATGCAACGTTTTATTAATTGTTTTTTGTTATTTACGTTTCTGTTTTCCTCAAACACTTGCGAAACATACAACTGAGATGGCATCGTTTCACTTCTATTTTAGTAATATAATATTTTTAAAAATTAAGTCAAACCCGTGCAATTAAAGTCAACATAAAAAATCAGTCTTTCATTCTTGATAGCCAAATAATTTATCACTAGTCTATCATAGTTTCTTGATATATGATATCTATATCACCAATATATCATAATTTCTTGAGAAACGATATTTCTATCACAGCTATGTCATAAGTGTATGACAGAAACTAAATCTATCACGATTCTATTGTTGTAGGCCTCCAGACCAAAAACTGTCACACATAGGACTGTCATAGTAGGTACTTTTTCTTGTAGTGTTTGGGTTAGTATATATAAGTTTGTTTTCTTAAATAAAAATCAGCATATATATAAATGACTTCATTTTTTCTAAATTGAATCACTATTTATGCCTCGAGCTTTAACTAAGTGATGTTCAAGTAGTTTTCTTTAACTAGTTACCAACTTCAAATCCAGAGAGTAGGGTTTAAAAGTTCAATTTGGATTTTTCGTACTATTCTACCATTTTATAAAAAACAAAAAAAAATAGCTAGAGACCTCCTTTATTTTTAAAATTGTATCATAGACCCCTTTAATGACAGTAAACCATTTGACTACGCACTAATTACCTAATTGTATTTCATTCCTGTATAATTGTTAAAGAAGGAGTTTACATGTGATTGTGGTTAAAAACATAAAGGTTTCTATTACCATTTTGTCAAATCATCTGTCATTTTTCCTATAATTTTTCATTTTAGGTTTTAATTTATTAAACAAAATTATTTAACTTCCAATATTTTTAATTTCTAGAGCATATTTTCTGGGGGAACAGAATCTTCTGCCACAACGACAGTATGGGCAATGTCAGAGTTGATGAGAAACCCTGGAGTGATGAAGGCACAGGCTGAAGTAAGAGAAGCACTCAAGGGAAAGAAAACAATTTTGCAGGCAGATATTCAGGAACTAAATTACTTGAAAATGATCATCAAAGAAACTCTAAGATTGCACCCACCAAATCCACTCTTAGTTCCACGGCAGACCAGGGAGGCATGCGAGATAAAAGGCTATGAAATTCCTGTAAAGACCAGAGTTGTAGTAAATGCATGGGCTATTGGAAGAGATTTTAAGTACTGGAATGAAGCTGAGAATTTTGTACCTGAGAGATTTAATGGTAACGGAGGCAACAATTCGATCGATTTCAAGGGAAATGACTTTGAATTTATTCCATTCGGGGCAGGACGGAGGATGTGTCCAGGCATAGCATTTGGTCTAGCTAACATTGAGCTGCCTCTCTCAGCGCTTCTCTATAATTTTGAATGGGAACTCCCTGGTGGAATTGCATCGCAGGATCTTGACATGAGTGAGGCTTTTGGAGCCATTGTCTCAAGGAAAAACGATTTGTGCTTACTTGCCACTCCTGTCTCGCAGGTGCAGTTCGTAATTGAAAATTTACAATACCATGTCCACTGAATCTCAAACTTTTTACTACAAATTAACCACTACATCAAAAGATAAATTCTGGGAATGAACTACCACAAGTACGCCTTACAAATGCAGATGACCAAAAGATTTTTGAGATTGTAAAGAGATGATACTGAGGGATAACGTATGTTCATGTCGTCCTATTTAGGTGGCAAAGAAGCCTTGATTATTCGAGCAGATATGATTTGGAAATCCTACGATAGGGTCTCGGTTCATAGCAAGAGTAACTCAATTTGCCGAAACTGACATGCATGATCAAAGTCTCCTCAACCTCAAGATCAGACTCAGTGTCTGTGTCTGAGGTTATTCCATCCAGGTCTTCAACCGCATTTCGTCCTTCAGGTTTATTTGGATCTATATTCAACACACCACCCGTCAATATTTTGGAGCTGGTCCAGAAACAAGTAAAATACTTCGAATCTACATGGAAATCACTAAAATAACAAGACGAGCACGCACCAAAAGACAGGTATCTACCATTACCTGACCAGAAAAATACGAAGAATGTATCCTCCCCACATTCAATTTCTGCCTTGATTGAGCTGATATGTCCAACCTGTAAATTTTAGCAGAGCATATACTTCATCAGAAACAACAGGGGAAGTGTTGAGTGCAATACAGCAAGACTAGCACAGGGTATCTATGGGTTAAGGTTGAATCAATACAAACAATTTTCAAGTGCCTTATTCACCACAAGTTACAATTTCGCAATGGAAGCGAAAATCGAATTCTGCTCAGACGTTTCAGCTTTCTGCATATTCTTGAGAATATGGGGAGTGCCACATTATCATTCAATCAAACAGATAAGTCAAACTAGTATCGCCCATAATATGATAACAACACTACCTAACATACCATGTCTTCAATGGCCCTAAGTTGATCAATTTTAGCTTGACACGTCAACAAGAATGGACGCAGTGTGATGGCCCTGAGTTGATCGACCTTAGCTTGTGTAATGGCCCTGAGTTGATCAAATTTAGCGTGTGTAGTGGCCCTGAGTTGATCAGCTTTAGCTTGACACCTCAACAAGAATGGACTCAAGTAGTTCCCGTAAAATTGCCTTGCCCCCTAACAAGAAATAAGGAAGTTTATCGCTGTGAGTTAACTTGAAGTCAAAGGTTAAACATATTAAGCTACATTAATTTTCATCACAAATAAATATAAATACAAGTACACTTCCCCATTTTTTCAATATGATCCAAAGTTACAAGCGTTAATTTTTAAACTTACATCAGTAGATGGAAGCTGAAGCCATACAAGAAATGCAAATTTCAGGCGATAATACATGGGAAACCTAAAATGATGAAACAAGATAAGGCAGTAACATCAATTAGCATAGATAATTAAGCGTCGTGCTTATATGCGTGGGAAAAGATGTACACTTGCTTATCTTTTCGAAAAATATATGATAAATATTTACTACACAAGCAAAAGGAAGAAATCACTAGTACTCAAAAACTTTACCAAGTAAGAAACCTGTCTGCAAAAACCTCAACAATGCTAAAAGTTCCATAAGCTGCAAATAGTCAGTAGGAGAAGTACTATCAAAAGTTCATCAAGCGCAAGCACCAATGCCAGATATATATCCTCAGATCATACCAGCCTTATCTTTTATTGATTACAAAATTTATCAACATATGATAAGAATTTCTGCACATTTGTTACTTTCATCATTGATGGTCATCATGAATAGCAGAGCTATATATTTTCACCCATGCAAGATCTCAGCATAACTATAACCATAAATCAACATATTCAATTTTTTTTGCCAACTGATCAAAGCATCTAACAGGAAAACAGTTGGGCTAAAAATAATGGATACAGAGGAAATTTGGGAGTCTATGAAAACCTCATGTAACAAAACAAGCAAGGCGACAAGCCTAACAAAAAATAATAATAATAAATTATAAAAATAAAAATAAATTCCAACCTGCCCAATACACGAGCCACTTTTGTTGCTCATCTTCATCTTGCCTCTCAATTGCCTTGAATGTTGAGTACACTGGTAAAGCAACACCCACAGAGCAGCTGTACAAGCACCCAAAAATGAAAAATAAAAATAAGAATAAAAAATTTCTCTAGATTATTTAGCACTGAACACGCAGACCGGATATCGCCATGTGGCACTGCTACTCACCGTAAGGTGAGAACCATGTTCGCCCACGAGATCGTTACTCCAATATTACATTGATACATGATCTACTGTTAATCAAACGACGGTATAATACCACATTTTTATTAATTAAAAACAAACACACACAAACATTTTTGTTAAAAAGGAGTTAAAAGTAAGTGCATAAAAGTCGTACCAAGCTGCAATCCGACCTGTGAATAAAAATGACAGAAAAGACACATTCTTTGGATTAGATATTCAATAAAAATGCATTTATTTGAGTGATTTTTTGTTTTGTTAAACACAAAACTGACCTCCTTGGTTAAGCTGGATCTGGAGAGAGCCATTTCAATAATCTTTTGCAGATAATTTCTCTATTTTTTTTTCAATTTATTGATAAACGTGTGAACTGTGAAGATGACGGACATTTTCACTTAAGTGAAGTGACTCCTTGGCAGATTTTTGCGTGGCGAGCAAGGAGAACTAAACGGTGTCGTTCACTATGAAACTTGGGAAATTTATGCTTAGTGGCCGAGAAGAATCGGTTTCGTTGGATCAGGTTTGTGGGCTTTTCTGTGGTTGATTCACAAAGCCCACGTAAATCAAATTTTTATATATTTTTTTTGTCATGAGAATTCTAAAAATTCTTAATTTTTTTATTTTTATTTTCAGTTATTGATGATATTCTGATCAGTGAAGCGATTTATTCACCCTGCACTGCTCAGATCTAATTATTAAAGAAGAAAAATTTTAGCTTTAAGTTATTAGCAGTATTAGAAGTTAATGAGAGTAATTGTCAAATCAAAGTTGTTTGATAGTAAATCTCTTTGAAAGTCAATTCGTAATCTAATGAAAAATAGTGCAACAAAGTTAGAAATAATTTCTAATATTTGGTTGCATGTATTTATCTGAAGTTTTTGGGTTAATCATGATGATGGAGCAGGATAGCGAGAGCGGAATTGATACTTTATGATGACAGAGCATGATAGCGAAAGTGGAATTATTAGCGGAATTGATAGGATAGATAACACTGCCTACACGTTTAGGTTACATTCTAGTTGAAGCGAATTAGACCTTATTCTAATGCAAACGACTCAATGAGAATTTAATAATGTATTAAATTAGATTAAATTATGCTCTAACCCAAATGATTATACAAGAGAGATTTTCATAGATAATCTCAAAGGGAATTTTAAAAGAAGGGTTTCATTGGATAATTAAAGCTGAAGTTATAAAAATAATAAAAAGACCTCTTTATTTATAATGAAGTAAAAGTTAAGTTAAAAGGGAAACTAAATAATAATTATAATAGAAATAAGAGAATAAAACATGGCGCTAATTAAAATAGAAATGAACAAAATACCTATAATAATAAAATTATAAAATAACGTCCTATATCACACGATAATCTTGAATGTTAAATCCGTAATTCTTTATTAATAATGGCATGTTTGTCAACTTTGACACGTCCTTCGCCATGTAAAATTACATGAAGCTCGCACGGCACAAGTACAAAATCTCAACTCATGTACTCCAAATGACCTTAATAAAGTTGTTACTTGGAACACATACATGCACATTTTTTTACACTGATATTACAATCAGACAATTACTGATCTGTTTATATTTTGTATGCTTGTTAATTTTTTAAGAATATCTACTCTACTTAAATTTTATAACGGAAAAAAAATCTCCACCCAATTATTTTTTAAATTGATGGAGGAATTGAATCTCCATATTTCAATATGGAATCTTTTGGCCGAGTGGCAAATACAAATTTTTCTAATTCCAATAAATAATAAACCAACGAGGCGCATAACAGTAAAACTATATAAACAGCATTTTGAGATCAAGATTTTGGCGCCAATAAATTTGTTTCCCTCAAGGTCTTAATGGTGAATTCAACATTGGTAGTTAATTTCAATCATCATCATCAAAATTTTATAATTATTATTATTTACTGTCAGTGGGCTGGGAAAAGTTGAATGAAGTCACCGCTTGTGGATTTTTGGGTAGGAAGCATGGAGAACAAAACAACGTCGCTCACAATAGAAATTTAGCAAGTTTGTCCGTGGTGACCAAGGAGATGATACGGCGTCATTAAGGCAAGAAATTTAAGAGGATTACACTACCAAGAGGATATCTTCTTCTTTTTATACCCTTTTTTTATTAAATATAATATAATTATATTTATTAAAATAAAATAATGTTATATTTATTTAAAAGTAATAATATCATATTTATATAAATAATATTATTATATTATTTAATAATAATAAATTTATTAAAAATAATATTATTAGGCATATTAAATATAATATTATTATATTTATTTAATTTTAATAGTATTATATTTCTTTAATATTAATTAATAATAATTAGTTTATTCTAAGAAAATATTAATTTTGCAGTATATTATTATTAATGATGTTTCATTTGTGTTGCCTTATCAATAATTTTAGTTTACTTAATTAAATTAAAATTAAATAAAAAAATTGTGGTTTATGTAATTAAGAATGTTGATAATTATTATTAATTTATATAATTAAAATTAATAATAAAATAAATAGTTTATTTTACAAATATATTTTTTTATTCACTTGCAATTAAAATATATAATTCTTTAAATAAGGGTAAAATTATAATTTAAAACAACTGACTCCAAATCTAAGACAAATAAACAGATAAATGGAATTTTGATTCGTATTTCGTACTCTCATTCTAGTGTAAGTAAACAATTTATTCTCACTCCCAATCTCATAATTCCTGCTCTAATCTGAGAAGTAAATGGCACTTAAATAGCAGCCAAATGTATCAAAAGGGGAGAAACTAGGCTGATCCAGGCATAAGATCTATTAAATAAAATTATGGTCCAGTCTCATTAGATAGATATGTTGGCTTTGTTCTAGTCCCACATAGGGATGGCAAAAAATCTCTATAAGTACAAGGGCCTGTTATGTTAAAATTGGGTATCGGGTCTAATTTTATCTATACTTTATAAAAAAAATTGAATACGGATATAAATTTTTATACCTATTCATTGGGTGAATTGGGTACGGCTATAAAACAAGAATGCTTGTAGGCACTTACTAAACCCTTTGACCATTGTCTATTTATTTATTTTTAATATTTTAAAATTTAAAAGTAACAACTAAATCAAATAAATACTAAAGTAAAAAATTAAAACTCTAAAATGTAAACATTAGCAGTTAATAGCTTAGTATTTGGATTGGACAATCTAATATGATATTGTCCTAGACATTTATTTAGAGATTTTAGTTGTTTAATCTACTACACATTTGCTAGACGATCTATAATCTTGACCTAATCGGAAACAAATGAGGATAGAATAATGTTCAAATCAAGGTTAGTTGAAAGAGTGGAGGCTGCGCAAGGAAATGCCAAAATGAAGGCTTTTATTTTCTATCCAAATATCTAGTAAAAGTTGAACTTAACAATCATCATATTATAGTTAATATTTACTTAAAATTGAAAATGATTTTTAAAAATTATTTTAGAATAAAGTGGTACATGTTCATTTAGAGATAAATAGTTAAGGTATCATGTTTTCTTCCTTAAAAATATGCTGATGATAGAAAATAAAAAGGGGATATAGGGGATAGGAGAAGGGGATGGATATCTCTCATTTTTATTAAAGGATCCCTAATCCATATCCATTCAAGCGCGTAATGGATAAGGGTTGGTGACAGAAATATTCTCTACCAAATGGATAGAAGTACTTGTATCGACATCCCTACACAATCCTAGTCCATTGCCATTTGGTAGTCCCACCAAAGTTCAATTACTGGATGAACTCGAAGGGCTATTAAAATGAAATAATGGAGTATAACTTATTTAAAACTCTTAAAAAACTCCTCTTTTCTTATTTATAGCTTTTTCTTTAATAAAATTATAAAAAGGATATAAACGTAAAATAATGTTTTAATTAAATTTTATTATCATTTAGAATAAATTATTTAAATTGTAAACATACTTTTTCATAATAAAAATGATTACTAGGTAATTTATTTCTTCATTGTTTCCAAATTATTTTGGTTTCATCAATAAAAATTAATTATATCACATATTAGGATTAAAAGAAAAATAGTTAGTGGTTCATGATTTGCAATGACATTTTAGTTTAATTAAATTCGTATTTGTTCTTTTTTATAATTTTTAATAACAACAGAACTATGATTACAAAAAAATGGGGTGTTATAAGGCTATTAAAGGGGCGTAAAGAGCATTACCCCAATTGTAATGTAATGCATATTGTTGACGAGTTTCGGACTCTCTACTTTTTTTGTAACATTTTGGATGTAGTTGCTTGGACCAAAAGATATTTTACTTCCTAAACATTGCAGAGGTTTAGAATGATATGCAGACAAATTCAGTATTTTTTAAAAATAGAAAAAGTGACGGTCATTTTTTGGGTAAAAAAATAGAAATCTTGGTAGAGAGAAAGATCAACTAATTAAATTAAAGTTCTTTATTTGGGCAATTCCGGATAAGAAGATTTAAATTGTTTGTTAATTACTCCCAAAAGTAAAGAGATGGGAATGTTGGATATATTTATGGGGGAGTGGAGGAGTTGAGTTGGATGAATGTAATTGGTTATGATTTTGCTGAGTTGACTTGCATTTGAGCTTGTAATTTTGTTTATAGATGGAGCACCATCTCCAATGTTAGTTTATAAATATGTCTCAACAGGCTAACCTGATTTTTTTGTTGGATTATCAATGTCTATAGTATGGCTCTAGAAGGTTAGGTTCTAATTGTAATTACACCACCACCTGATTGTTGTATTTTCGTGGCATCCCATTTATAATTGGTTTCAGTTATGCTTTTTCCCGTTACATACATATAGATACATACATACATATATATATATATATATATATATATATATATATAGATTCTAACAGGAATCTCACCGCCTGCTCCTCTTATCAGATACTCACTACTAAGGTTCTGAAAGAAGGCAGCTAAATCAGCAATAGAAGATAACTCCAGATCTATGAATAGCCAACAAAGAGCCTAACTTTATATATTTATAAAACATCAATAACGATGGAAACTATGTCGTAAGTATCACTGAGTCTGGTAAAGAAAATTCCATTGTTTATTGTTAATTTCACATTTTGGGTATTTTGATTTTCTTATGTGTATTTTTTTTTTTAATTTTGAATAGAATATATATTGACTCAATGATCTACTGCTGACTCTTTAGTCAAACACATTCTTTTTTGTGACTCCATTTTGGCAATTTTGATGATGAGATGCACTTTTTGTAACTCCATTTTGGCACTTTTGATGATGAGATGCACTCATCCACGAGTAGGTATAAATATTTCAAGTTGCCTTAAACATGTTTTTAGATTTGTATGTTTATACTAATATGATAAGCTGCACTCTCTTTAACATTGTTTCGTTTTTGCTTTGAAAAAATGTATAATTTAGGGTGAAAAGTGTGGAGTATATTGAGAAAAGTTGCAGCATAATGGCAATTTTATTGCCAACTTGGAACTGAACCTTGCAACTTAATGCCCTTCCCTACATTTCCTACATCTGACCATATAGTAAAATATATAGGCTGCATATTTATCATCTATATATAGACTACATTTCCTTTTGTGTTTCTTAGGGAAAAAAAATATTTGTTTTTTAAGTAGTAGCACATGTTTCTAATGCGCATCAACACCGTCATGCAGTTATGCTGCAAATTATGAGGTCAATATATAGACAAACGCTTTTACTTGTAAAATTATGATTCATTACTCTTCGTTTGTTCAATGTTGGTATTATTTTTGGAAAATGAATATTAGATTTGCAAATTAACTAAGAGTTTCAACAAAGGATAGAGACATTAACAGTTGTACCAAGGGCGCTTCTAATTATTGCTAGCAAGAAGTGCTTAGTTATATAATTATGATATTTAAGTGTGTTTGTCTCGCACATTTTTAATATATTGTTGCTTCTATTGTAGGCTATCGTTTGATAAGATGCATTGGAGACTCCTGGATTCATACTTTTTTTTTTTTTGTAAGACTTTGTATCGTAGGCTTGTATTTGCATCTGTATATACTTTTAATTTTTGACTTGGAGACTTGCGGCTTGATGTTAAATCTCTCATTTTCAGTATATAATTTGAACTTTATGGATGGTATCATGATAATTAATTTTAGTGTTGTAATGAACAATGTTGAATTTTTGTTGTCATTGACAAATATCAGGAAAATGGGATAAAATATTGACAAATAGTCAAATATCACAAAATTATGAAAAATTAAGCATTACAAATTTGTGACAGCTTCCACCTGTCACAAAACTTTCATCCAACCCATTACTTACTGTGACCGCATTTAGGTGGTTTTTTTTTTTTTTTTTTGGTGACCGTTACTACCTTTTGTTACTGCACGCCAAAAGTACAGTTAAAAAGCATTTGCAACGGTTACAAAGCTTTTGCAATGGCCGCGTATGTAACCCCTCTCTGCCGTTACAAAGCTGTCATATAGGTCATACGTAACTGCAAAATAGTGGTCACATAAATAACTTTTTCTTGTAGTGGTTAGTGAATGAGCGTGAGTCTCCTAAAGAGTGCTGGAAAGAATTGTTCATCAATGAGAAGATAAAATCATTCATCTTGTTGAAAAAATCAGTCACATGATCGCTAAATCATTTTTTAAAAAAAAAAGATAAAAAGAAAAACAAACATTTTGGTCCAGTTGAAATCATAGGCAACAGATGATAATATTTCTCAATTGGGTTTCATTATTGACTGTGCTTAAACTCCTTAGTGCTGAGAAATGAAAAGAGCCAAATTCCCATGAGTATGGAATATTCCTAGGTAACCTCAGATAAGAAGCTTCAAATTGTTCAAATCATGTTCCTCTTGACCTAATTGCCATGTTAAGAAAGAGATTAAGAACTAAAAAGGTAAAATATAGGTCAATTTTCTTCCAGTACTGTTATTCTATCCTAATTCAACCGACTGAGTTGATTCAGCTTTTGTTCTTAGGACTGAGTGAAGAATCTTCCGCTTGCAAGGTGACAACGATGTCCTCAAGTGACTCGGAATTGCAGAATATCTTCGTACTAGAGAAGAAAATTCTATATTCGGAACCACTTCTAGAGATTATGGTTCCCTAACAGGAAATTCACATCAAGATCAATCTCCATAAGTGATTCTGAAACTATCAATCGTAGACAACAATAAGCTCTGTTAGTCACAATCTTTCCTTAGTGTGTCGTTAGGCAAAATAAGCTCTTCACCTAATCTCTAACCATTAAATAATTTAAAACAAGCTCTTTAAATTTAAGATAATGGAAGCATTAAACAGAGAAAGATATTAGGTTGATCTAGGCAATAAACACACAAGCTCGGATTATTTAACCTAAGTTATGTTCTCCAATTGAAATCACTGATTCTAACCTGCTACTAATGATTAAAATATCAAGACAATTACGGATCAAGAATTTTAATCTAACAATAGAATTTATTCAAGTCCTATCTAATTGGCCACTCAAATAAAACAAGAATAAACCATGAACATTAATTATAGAAGAACATAAACAATCTCAATTAAATAAATTGAATGATAGAAATTAAAAATTAATCATGTGACATGTTCGAGATTTTGAATTCACCCTCAACCAAATAAAAATCTAGCTTAACATAATTGAATTGGGAATAAGAGAATTGACAAAACCAATCATGGAGATTAATTCAAGCGGCTGCCTTTTTCTTCAATTCCTTTTCGGTTTCTCCCTTGTTTTTCCTTCTTGTGGCTGCTGGTTCCTCAAATCCTCTTGGCTGCAAAAAAAAATCCCCCCGTGTTGCTTCCGCTTGATCCTTTTTGTAATGCTTCAATTGTGGCTTTTTTATATCCTTGCATGGAAAGAATTAAATCCAAAGCCCAAAACCGCCACTTTCATGCTTCAATTAATAAGCAAATAATGATTTGTCCATGATTTCCTAAAGCCAAAAGGCTTTATTCTCTCTCCTTTCACGTGCTGGCCACTTTTGGTTTGCAATCTTTGTTTTCCAATTTTGCTTTCATGTGATGGCTTGGTTTGTTAATTGGCTTGGCTTCCTTTTTTACTTCCATTTTTCAATTTTAGCTCCATGTGCAACATTAATTTTGCTTGGCCCATACAAGCTTTAATTAGAGAATATTCTTTATTTTCTAATTCCTTCCAATTCTTGATCTCTTGTGCACTTTTGTCTCTCAATCTTCCATCAAATTTCTTTCCTGAATGCTCCGATTTAATTTTTCTTTAATTCCAAAATATACCTAAAATAACAAAATAAATAAAACTAAGATAAAAATTAACACAATAAAATATAATTTACTAAATTAAAAATTAACTAAAATAAGTAGAATATTTAAGACCAAAACAAGAAAAAGATGATGAAATTAATAGTAAAATATATGGAAAATATGCACTTATCAAAAGAGAAGTGCTCATCAATACTCATTTGTTGAGGAAAAGCTACTAATTTGTTAATAATAATCTGTCCATCGAATCAAATTAGATGTCAAAGAATATCTATGGAGAATCTGTAATATCATGAGATTGACATTCTTCAAATTTCATATATGGTTTAAATAAGTAAATAAAAGCAACTTCAGGGATCAATAAGAAGTATTAGTACCTAAGGGATTGAGTGAAAAATATTTGTGTCTAAAATTATCCTTACTTAATTAAGAAATAAAATCATTAAATTTTAAAAAATTATTATTATTACTATTTATATTGAAATAAAAAATTAAATAAATAAAATTAGTAAAATGTAGATATATGTTTTAGTTAGCAATCAAATATGATTAGATAACTTTACCTTTGCTCATTGTTCCTATAGAAGAAATAAATTTTTATGTGTATTATAATAAAAACGAACGCACACCATTCACAAGGACAACAGAAGGTAACGAGTTTTCTTTTTCCCCTCTTGCTCCTAATGATAAATGATTGACAAAAACGAAAGTATTTTATGCACTAACGCAAACCTCGTAAGGTGACCTGGATGGGCTGATTACATTAATTAAGCCCAGGAGAGTCCCCAGGCTACGATATGCTGAGAAGCATCCTTGGTAACAAGAGAGATCCACGCCCCGAAAATTCTTCTCGCACTCGTGCGAGCGGCTGAGACACGTGTGGAACTCCGAATTTCCTCAATGGTATTTGGCCGATTACACAGTTATTCACGGTGCTTACAATCTTGCGGTTCATTCTTTTTTTAATAAAATGATATAAAATATCATTTATTCATTAATTTAAAAGCTCTATTAATAAAAATTATAAATAATGAAATTTTAATATTATTTGGTTACATCTTGAGTAGAGTTTTTAATTATTAAATATCATTTAATTGACGACCAAATAACACAATTTTTTTTATAAAAGCTTTGCTTATTAAAATTCTACTAATAGAAGCTCTACTTAAATAGACTTTGCTTGAAAATATATACCAAACGAAGCCTAAAAAACTTAAATGACATGTCATGATTTTATTCAAAAGCTTAGCAAAGATTTGTGTTAAGTCAATTATTATAGAGTTGGCATCTTATGGCAAGTCTAGTTAAATTGGAAGTTTATTTATTGTATATCTTGTAATAGAGATTAATTTATTAATTTCCTAATTTAGTGAGATTCTAATTTATTAAGAATATTTGTTTCCTAATTTAATTAGATGTCTAATTTGAAGGTTTTGTTAAGAATAGATTTGTCGACGAATAATTTCTCATGTGTTTTTCCAACTACAATTGGCGACATAAATGATCTATAATATCTCTTTTTAGAATATAATAGATTGCAAGACTCACTTCGTAATTCCATTGGTGATTTGACAAGCTTGAAATCCTTGGATTTGTCCAATAATAATTTCTCTGGGGCTATTCATGTACCATTAGAAAAACTTTTAGATCTCAAAGATTTAAATCTTTCTTTCAATATGCTCGAAGGAAAGATTCCTAGACCTTTTAGAAATTTCTTAGTTGAATCATTGAAGGAAATGAATTATTGTGTGGCACACCCAATCTGCAAGTTCCACCATTCAGAACTAGAATCTACCAGACATCAAGGGAAAATGATCCTCTCCTAGGGATTGTCTTGTCATTGAGTACTATATTTATAATAGTACTCATTGTGTTGATCTTGAGATATCGAAAGAGAGGAAAACACATACCAGATGATACTAATATGCCACCAGCAACGATTTGGAGAAAGTTTTTATACATAGAACTTTTTCAAGCTAAAACAGACTTAGTGAAAGCAATCTAATTAGCAGAGGAGGTTTTGGCTCTATTTATAAGGCAAGAATTCAAGATGGGATGGAAGTTGTGGTAAAGGGTTTTAACCTGCAATATGGAGGAGCATTTAAGAACCTTGATGTTGAATGTAATATGATGAAAATTATTCGCCATCAAAACCTTATCAAAATCATTACTTGATTGTTCAAAGGATGATTTTAAAGCATTGATATTAGAATACATGCCTCATGGAAGTCTAGGTAAGTGTTTGTCTACAAGCAACTACATTTTGGATTTTTTTCAAAGATTACACATAATGATAGATGTTGCATCAGCTGTGGAATATCTACACTTTGGTCATTCAACACATGTAATTATTCATTGTGATTTAAAGTCAAGTAATGTATTGCTAGACGATAATATGGTTGCTCATTTTTTGGCATAGGCTATATGGCACCAGGTTTGTTCCACATTAAATATTTTTTCATTTCTTTAATATTTTTTGATATGTTATTTATTTCTTACGATCTTCATTTGAGCATATTATTGTAAATTATTTTATCGTAGCATATAATTGTTGAAATCCATTGAGTATTAAAGAGAAGGAAAAGTATCCACAATGGGGATGTTTATAACTTTGGGATTATGATAATGGAAACATTCAGCGGGAAGAAACCCACAATTAATTTTTTTCATGGAGAAATGACATTAAAGCATTGGGTTAATGATTTGCTACCCAATTCAGTTATGGAAGTTGTTGGTGCAAATTTGCTAAGTCGGGAGGACAAACATTTTATGACCAAAGAGCAATGTATGTCATTTGTCTTCAATTTGGCTATGGAGTGTACTGTGGAATCACCAAAGCAGAGAATCAATGCAAAGGAAACGGTAACAAGATTCTTAAAATAAGAGAATCAACTTGTTGCAATGAGCATCATGAGCATCATGCATCATGACTATAGAAAATAGATTGAACGTTAAAATCTATGCTTATGAAATTGATTTTAAAAGTCATGATTAACTTTCACATAGACTTGTTCGTAATTCAAAAAAAAAAATGTAATCATATATAAGTCTCATTAATTTTATAATAAAAATAAAATATAAAAAATATGAAATTGTTAAATCAAAACTTTGATATTGGAGAGAATGCACATTAGTTGCATTGGTAAATTATTATGCTAATATGATATCTAATGGCTTATAAACTAGAGTGTATGGAAACATAAGCTATGATTATCTTTTTTGTTAAATTATTAATGTTATAATATAAACTTTGAAAATTTGTGATGGCTTATTTTAAATTGCTTATGAAAAGTAAATTTCAACCTATTTTTTAAAAATGCAGTAAAATAAAAAAATTATAAAAAAATAATTTTTACAAAATTTATTAAATATTATTTTTATAAAAAATTATGAGATAAGAAATTTATTAAATTTCTACTTTAATTCCTAGGGATACTTAATGTCCCACCATGCTATCATCAGTCAATGTCTTAATGTCTTTGCTTTTATTGACTTTTGTCTTCTTTTTCATTGACTGTGCAACTCGTGATTTCTGAGTTGGGTTGAGTATCGACAAAAATGTTATACCATAAAGCACACACAATTAACTCCTTTATTTTTGGAAGATAATTTTTGGAATTTTTCTTGGACTTATCGGCAATTGTGAATCCTCGAATCATCAAACGAATAGCAAAAACATTTCAACATCTGTTTTCACGCGGAGAGGAATCTTTTCTCGCCTTCACTCCTTTATTTTCACGCGGAGATAAATTTCGGTTTCATTATAAATAATAAATATTTGGCTTTGCAATTATTTATAATAAATACTTTAAAGTACTCACGAGTGTCACATTGGCTTTGCGATTCATGACTTTTTAGTCGGGCTAAGGATTGACAAAATTGTTATAGCTTAACTTATAACCCATAAAGCACGCATAAACACTATTCAATGGGCCACTAATTTCTTCTTCTTGAAGGAAAATACAAAAAATATGAGAGGGAGGATGGAACCGTGCAATTAAATTTAAATTTCAAGTGGGCGTCAAATTTAAATATGAAAATAGAAAAATATCACCATGTCTCCGTGATAATGTTATGAGACTGTTTCACCTAAGTTTTAGTTCTCATGACCTCTTTTAATAGATAAGTCTTGGGTGTCAAAATAACTTCTATGATGTTTTATCAAGTAAATACTTGTTTGCTTTTTGTATTTTGATTTAAATACTTATTTAATTCTTATATTTTAAAAAGTACTTCAATATACATTTATTAGTAAATATATTATACTATTATCTTTACTTTTTCTTTACCTTTATAGTACTACCCTATCAACAATATTCACATATACTCCTCAACCTAGCTATTTGTTATCAATTCGTTTGAGAAATTAAAATTAAAAATAATATTTAATAAATGTGCTTTTATTGAGTCTTGCTTGATTTCCTGGGTGTCAAGAGTGAAAACAATATTGGGCTTCCATTTGGTCCTTCTGCACTTGGGGTTTCTTATTGGGCCATTTTACTGTTAACCATGCCGGTGATCTTCATATCGAACAATTGCCCCTTGTACTTTGTGCTTTGGTGCCAATGTGCAAAACGACACGAACAAATAAAAATTTGTGATAAACATAATGACTGAATCATGCTATAATCGTCATTGAAAGAAAATCAAGTTGAATTATTACAAGTGCTATCCACGAATAAGAAATATAATCATGCAGCAGCTTGCTTGTATAATAATTTGTTCATAGAGTTTTTGGGCATCGCCAGGAGTTAATTATGGATAAGCTTTTATTTGATTTAGAAGCCAGACCTTTAGATATCGGTTCGTATTATAATTTTAAACTAAAGATGACTTGTTCAAAATCAAACCCCAACACCAATGTGATTCATATATGTTGCTCACAAACTTATGATTAAAAAAAAAAAAGATATTTTAAGAAAAAAAATCTCTAGTCCCAATCCAAGTAAATATTTTTCTACGTGGAAGGCAGCAGAACAGTCTCTACAAGTATCAACATGAGTCTCCAAGTTGGATTAGGATTCTCTCTTAATTTTTTTTTCTCTCCTAAACTCTGCTAGTTATTCAAATCTATTTTTTTTTTAAAAAAAGTTGGCTTAATTGTAAATAAAATAAAATAAAAAGCTGACTTGATTATCAATATTAAAATTTAAAATTCAATCTTAGCCACTCACTAAACTATGAGAGTAAAAAATAAAAATAAAAATAAAAAAGGACTAGGGATAGGAAAAGATCGTTGTTCCTTTTGAATTCACGGATTAATGGAGCAAAATTTTGAGACAAATGTTAGCACTGATATAGTAGGGACATTTAAATTTGAACAAACTTTGGTTTGTTGGGTGATTTTAAAGATGAAGAAGAAATAGGGTGCTTGTCATTTTCGAAATCCTATAGTAGTAATTCAAAGCCAATGATCTTAATTAATTTTTTAAGAAACAACCATATTAATTAAAATGAGAGATACATATTAAGCTAAAACTAGGATAGTAGGAGCCATTGATCTTTATACCTCTTCTTGATAATTGAAACACTAAGCCAAAATAACGCTTTAAAGAGCAAAATTTTAGAACCCAAAATTGTTGAATTTGCTCTAAAAGCCTCTCCGGTGACTTGAGGCAAATCCGTATTGAGTAATAACCACTCTGGTGGGAAAAATTGTTACATTTTTTCTAGGCATGAAATGGTAGTTTTGTTTAACTCTAAAACATCTTGAGAGTTTGTGTTTATAGAGATGTTTGAATATTCTTTCTGTACGAAATTTATGCGTAGTGCACTGATTTAAGTTTCTATATTATAGAGTTTGTGGAACTCTAAAATATTTATAATCTTCTTTGAAGTAGCATAAAAAGTGGTGTAGCGGTTGATCTTGATGGTACCCGCTTAGTAAAAGACTACAAATACATTGGCCAATGTGCTTTTCATTGAATGAAGTGATGCTTTTGAAAAGAATTTCAATATTAGGTGTATGTTGAGACCAGATAAATATATGTTACTTAGAGGGAGGTACAAACTTTTGTTGATCTCAAATAAGTTGATTTGGTTTTAGGTGAAGATACCTAACTAAGGAACCGAACAATTGAAAAGGTTTCATACCTGCTATGACCATGCCAAGGGTCCCAACCCAACTCAAAGATGTCTTAGTTATGGGTATTAAATGTTTATTTTTAAAATTACTATAATTAAAAATTTTTATAATATTAATTATTTTTATTTTATTTTTCTTTCTCTCTCATCATCACCATCGCCTATCATTAGAAGGTTTGAATTTTTCCGTAAGTATGGGAGTAAAATTTTAGATCTTTTAGAAAATATAAAGAAAGGGGTGAATAGAATTATCATTTGTAAAAATGAATTTTACTAACATATGTCTTATGATGGGGCAAAAGTTTGTTTGTAAGTTCTAGCTTTTCGAGAAGGCCTAAATGAGGAAAGGTCTATAAAAGATTTATGAAGATTTTAATATCTTAAAAAATATTTTCTGCAAAATTAACAATATCAACTAGAACTAATGTAGGACGTTATTTTAGAAATTTAAAGATTCTAGAATTTTATTATTTTAGGATTTCTATTTTAATTAGAGTCAATTATGGTATTTTATTATTTTAGAACTTTCTATTTTTATTAGAGTCAATTAAGGCATGAGATTTAGTTAACTTAGGAAAGGTATATTTTATTTATATTATAATTGCGATTTAGTTTCCTTTTTTTAAAGTTAACTTAGGGAAGTGGGTTTACTCTATTATAAATAGAGAGGTCTTGTTATTATTTTCATAACTTCAAATTCAATTATTTAATAAAATTTCCTCTTTTATAATTTCCTCTGGAATTATCTATCAAAATATCTCTTGTAGAGTTGTTTGGATTAAAACGTCATATAATCTCGCTTTAAGCGTTATTAAAAATCTTATTGAGTCATTTGGATTAAAATGATATCTAATCATGCTTCGATTAAAGAGTAATCTAATCGCGTTAGCTTGGTCAAGTATTAGAATGATATTTAGTGTTTTCTATCCTATCAATTCCACTTCCGCTTTGTCTTACCCAATCAATTCTGCTTCCGCTACTCTCGCTCCATCAAGAACTCACAAAATATTATTTATTCAACTTTTCCTAGGATGTCATGGCCGTGGATTGAGCATAAACCAGCCCAACTTGTGGCGAGAACCAGTCTTCAAGCCCCAATCATCCTTTTTATTATTTTGGGGTTATTCTAATATTCTCGTTGAGATCCCTCGTAATTTCTGCTAATATAATGAATATCTCATTGATTTAAAATGTTGTCACCATTGGTGAAGCATAAAGAAGAAGATCACTTATGAGAACAAAAAAGTTAATTATCAATTAGTGTATGTCAATAAATTCTAAATTAGGATAATTCAAAAGACATCCATATTATAAGAGAGGCCAATGAGGTTACTTTCTTAATTCACTTAGCAACCATATAATTAACTTGAAACTTGAAAGAAAAAATTGGGGTACCTTTTAACATTTTTTCTTATTGCAAAACCAGTTATACAAATGCATATTTTACTTTTGCAAGCAAACAATCAAAATTGTTAGTGCAATGATTTGTCTGATAATACCCTTAAAATTGAATTATCCATAGAGTTATATTTTTTTTCAAATTGTTTTCAGACTATTATAGTTAAATCACGATGGTCGTTAATGATTTTAAGATTTATTATGAGTGAATTGAAGCAAAGGACACGTAAAAAAAAATGTTGTAAATATATATCACGAATGAATCATGCTGTAAAACGTTAATGAAAGAAAACTAGATTGATCAATTAAATAAAATTAAGTTGATCGATTATTAATAAGTTGATCGATTGAATCAATTTTTTAATTTCAAAATGGTAGCAATAAACAGAAGAAAGTAAAAAACTCAATGGCACGAGATGAGTTCAAAGCAAAGTTAAAAATATACATATATATAGCCTTAAGGCAATAAATGTATTCAATAATACAAAATCTGGGATATTTAGTTAATAGCAAAATATACCTACTTCATATGGTATTCTTAAGAGATTATAGAAATTACATGAATATAAGAAAACTTCTTTTTTTTTTTTTTTACCCTAATCAACGTGAAATGGAATTAATAGTGGGATTATCAACTTACATTTACTGTCTAGATGCTGATTGACATTGTAATGATGCAATTAATTTTATGAACTAAGATGGATGGAGATTTTACTAACAACGGAAAATGTGTCTGCGTTGTTAATGCGAAGCTGGAAAAAAAATGAAAAAAAATTATTTTTTCCTTTTTTTATTGTTTCCTATTAGGCTAGGTTTAATGATTTGAATATTAATTTGTTGCAAGTTTATTTGATTTATTGTGATTTTTCTATAAAAAAACGTAGAAGTTGGGTGTGCCATTTTACCATTTGTATATTACATCTCTATAAATATTAGGTGAAGAACAAAGTTCTTGCATACAATTTTTTTAGATTTTTTTTCCCACTCAAAGAAACATCCTGCATAATCTTTTTCTTACAGCAAATGGAGAAAGTCTCGTTTAAACTAACTTTCTTGGTCGTCCTCATGATCATTGCATATGGTTAGTCAATGTCCCAAATATCTCTCTCTCTTTGTATATTTTTTTGCTAATTACTAACACATTTCGCTTTTTATTTCATTTCTCTATAATCATGAATTATTGATCTCAATTTGCAGGCACCACAATCTTTGAGTTACCAAGTGCTGAAGCCTACACTGGAGGGTTACCAATTCGTTGCACCCAAGATTCTGATTGTGTGAGGGATTGTCCATCTAAAAATGGATTTTGTTGTAAAAATGAAAACAAACAAATCTGTCCTAAAGGTTTTTGTTTTTGTATCCCACCCAAATCATTATAAGCTGTGATTTATGAGTGTATCATGAATATAACAAGAAATAAAGTTCTATAACAACTACAATAATAATAATAATTTAATTTACAATAGAGGCACTTTCACATTATTCCTTTATGTCAACAAATAAGAAGTTATTTTGAGAAGCAAATGAGAGGTTCAAAAGAATATTTGAGAAGTTTAAAACTAATTATGATGTTTGGTTATTTTTTTTTTAAAAAATTCTTAGGTGAAAATCACCTAATCCTATACTATATTTTTAGTAAAATTTAATATTTAAAAGTTTGATCTTTCATACGGTCCACGTATAACCTCATATATATTATATAGACATAAAAATATCTTTTTTTAATTAGAAAATAAATTAATAAATTTATGAAAATTATTATTTTTTTAAATTTGCACACACTCCTTGACCATATTTCTCAAATTAGCTATTTTGTTATCAAACTTTTTATTGAAATTAAAAGAAATAAAATTAATAAATGTGTTAATAAGTCTTGCTTGAAGAAGATGCCGTTTGCTCTGTGTCTTGTGTGTCAAGAGTAGAAACAGTATTGGGCTTTCGTTTGGTCCTTTTGCTGTTGGGCTTGATTGCTGGGCCTTTTCGTATCCAGCAATTGCCCCCTGCCAACGAGCAAATGAAAAAATTATCGTAATTATCGTGACTGAAATAATTTGAATTAGTACAAGTGTTATAAACCAAAGTTGGTTGGTGTAAGTGGTTTGACACTTTCACTTCTTAAGAGAAGTCAGTGATTCAAGCCCCGTTCTCATATGGAGTCACCACTTTGGCCAGTATTTTATCTTTTACGGACCGACCCGGTGCGAGCGAGGATTAGTCTAAGTTGTGGTACGGGCTTAAAGGTGTCTCTCACAGTTAGGGCCCACTCAGGACCACCTCGTGGTTCAGACCAAAAAAAGAAAAAAGAAATATAATCCTTTAGTAACTTGCTGATATAATAATAAGAGTTGATCGTAAATAAATTTTTTTTTGCTTGTATAATAATTTGTTATGATTTTTTTTTTGTTTGAAAAGTTAATTTGTTATCTTTTATTTGAACTAAAGATAATTCGTTCAAATCCCAAGACCAACGTGGTTCTTATATATACCTGATTAAAAATTGAAAAACAAGTTATTTTAAGAGAGAGGAAAAAAATATCAAGTCTCAACTCATCCTAATAAATATGTATATAAGAGAGAAATGGTAAAGCTTGTTACTCACACACTCTTCTTGCTTTATGTTGCAAGTTGCGATTCTAAATGCCAACGTCCCGATTTTATCCATTCATTATCTAAAATTTAATATGTAAATCAACAAACTAATTTATTTTCTTCTTCATCTGTTTAGTTTAATTAAACTTTAAAACTAAATGTCGTTAAAAAATAAATAATAAATAAACAAACTTTAAAAGTGAATGCAAAGTAGTGAATTTGTTGGGTTTATGCTTGGGTCAATTAATTTTGTTTATTTTTAAGATAAATGATTTTTTAATTTAGTTAATTAAAAATTAAAATAATAGTAAAGACAATCAAGATTTTTGATTGATATTTCCAAATATTCTAAATAATAAATTGGGATAAAATTTTATATTAAATCTCAACTAATTTTAAATGAATTTTAAAAAAAAATGATATTGATCTGAACTCTATATGGTTCAGGAAAAAATCCCAAATCCTAATAAAAATTTAGATAATTTTGTTAACTTAAAGGTAATATTCTAAAATTATATAAATTGAACAAGTGGCATAACTGTAATTGTTTTGAACAAATTGGGTAATAAAAAAAAATAGAAGAAAGCATTAAATTCAAAAGACAAGACATGACACGTGCTTAATAAATAAAATGGCAATATCCGATCACCCATTTTTTAAATTTAAAAAAAATATATAAATCTTTTATTTTTTACAGAATTCTATGGAAAGTTTACAAAATATATCATTATTTTACTATCGTCTAATGTCTGTGAGAGAATTTAACATAATATTAATATAATGATTGTTTTGATCATTTAATGTAAAATTACTATTTCACCGAGCTATATGACAAAACCGAGCTAAATGACAAAAGTATTAGATGACTTTGGTTATTGTTTGCAATTTATATATTAAATAAAAAATAAAAATAATCAAAATTATAATAAACGAAACAAAATAACCAAAATTAAAAATGAAAATAATTAAAAGAATTAAAACCCAAACCTAATCCCAAACGCAATCCAATATCCAAATCAAAACCAAACACTAAACAAAAAAATTAAAAGAATTTAGGCAAAGTAGTAGTAGTAGAGAAGAAGAACGAAGGAAACAAAAAAAAAAAAAAGCATCAGCAGCAGCAAGGCACAAAGCTTATCTTCAATCTCATTCAAAATAAAACCAGTCTTCTCACTCACTTGCACCAAATTCAGCTTCTTCTTCTCTCTGTCTCTCTCTCTCTCTTTTCTTTTTTAATGGTCAGCCTCAAACAAAAATTGCAGTCTCAACTCTTCTTTCTGAAAAAAAAAAATTCATTACTTTCTCTTCTCAGTCAAATAAAATTTGTAGCCTCTTCTCTGGTCTTTCACTCATTACCAACTTTAATCACGATCAGCTATCTTGCCACTGCGTGACATCACCGAACGCAGGATCGAGTAGATTCGGCAACCCCATTCCTGACATCACCGCGCCTTGCCACACCACGCCACCGGCACTAGCTATTGTTCACCAGTGATGCATCTTTTTTTTATTATTTGATTAAAAATAAAATAAAATTTCATTTTGATTTTGATAGTGTGTGGCTGTTAGAGTTAGGGTTAAGGCTGAGCATTTTTCTTTCAGTTGAATTAATGGATTTACATTTTGATAATTTGTGGCATTGAGTTTTTTATTTGATTTGGGGTCGTTTTTATTTGTTAAAATTAAATGATAATTTTACCCTTGTGATATTAACAAATTTCTAATAGAGTTTAGGCCACAATGGACGAGTGAAAATAATGTCAACTTCAAGGGGAATTTTCTAAAAAAAAAATTTATGCATTTTTAAACATGCGTGAAAAAATAAGTAGTTATTGGATAATCACTTATGAATAAAATAAAAAAACAATGTAATAAACGCGTGTCCAATCAAGTTGTTTAAAGAGCGATTGACCCAGCATCCCTCATTTTTTTCTTTTTCTTTTTTTTTTTTATTTTAAAATTTCACAAAAGTGATGATGATACAATCAAGAAAAGAAAGCAGTAATTTTAGGCATTCTAATCGGGATCATAAATCAGGTGGACATTACCAAGTATAGCAACAAGGTAAAAGCTCCAATTAATTTTCATTTCATCTTTACTTTTATTTATTTGTGATGTTATAATTAGATGGTGGTGGATCAATTTCCTACGTTCTATGCAATTTAATGCCATTAATGCAATCACTCGGACAAAAGGCCGAGTGGCCTCATAAACAAATATGAGAACAACAGTTTGAGTTTCTACATAATATTTTGAGGTTAAATCTCTTATTCAGTTATTTATTGTCTTCCCTTTATGAAATATGAATAAAGTAAAAGTCCCTTATGAGAGTAAAAATTTGGACAAAAAAGATACTTTCATTTCTACAATTTTAGCTTCTCTAAAGCCTAAAACCACCGCCTAGCAATGTTGGATACCATATTTCTTCATTAGGTATAAAGAAACTTTCAAGATTTTGAGTTAATTACTTCGGAAAAAAATAATCAATCAACTCAACAAGTATATAATTTTGATTTTATTGACTATGCTATCCGTTGATTTGTTAAAGCATTCTTAATTAGTTAGATATATTCTTAATTATCAAATGGATGAAAATTTAATCTTTATCATATTTCTACATATAAAGTTAACTGGAGTTTGAAATATATTTCTTTTTACCTATATACAGAACAAAATTTATGTTAATGCTATTTTTTCCTATAAAACTATTTTCAGTTGAGTATTGCAAATTGCAATATTGGTGGATATGTAATTTTGACACTAATTTGAATACTTTCAAATTTCAATTAGCTAGTGTTAATTAATATATCCTTCAAAAGTTGGTTGAGGGACTTGAATCCTCAATTTTCACACAGAATTTCGAACAGTCAACTCCTAACACCCTTTTTCATCATTTCGTTTCTCAATAAAACAAACAAATACATACACTCTCTTTTTCTCTCTCACACACAAACACAGCAATTCCTTTTCTTTTAATGTGTTTTTAGACTTCATTCTGTTTTGTTTGATAATTGACGTCCTTAAATCAAAGCTCACCCCCCTTCAACATGCCACCATTTTTGCTCACAAGAACCATTTCATCAACCCTCTCAAGACAACTACTTTTTTTTTCTTGGTTTTCTCATTGCTATGGGGGCGTCCACGTGTAGCAAGCCACCCACTCGTCGCACCAAAGACTTTTTTGCCTCTCCTGCGCTCTCTCTAAGCCTTGTATAACTCCAAAATCCTAAATTATTGTGTTATTTTATTTTATTTCTAGAATCCTCTGAACTTCAATTTATTTTTCCTCAGTTTTCTTTCACTTTCTCATCAACCAAACAGTCATTAAAACTATTTTAACTTGGTATCAGAGCTAGTATGACTTCAGTACATCTAACCTCATCTTCTAATACAGTTCATAATGCTGCCATTAATTCAAGCACAGTTACCTTTTCATTTAACACTCCTGTTAAGCTGGATCAATCGAATTACTTGATTTGGAGATCTCAAGTTCTTGCTTCCATTCGTGGAAATAGACTGGAAAAATTCATTGATGAATCAGTAACTCCTCCATCTTCTCATATTGCTCAAAGAGTTGGTGATGATCTCAGATCTGTTGAGAATCCAGAGTACATCACCTGGAGATCACAAGATCAGATGCTTCTTGGATGGCTGCTTTCTTCAATGAGTGAAGGCATCATCAGCCTAGTCTTCAGTCTAGAAACTTCTCTTGAGGTTTGGAAGGCTATTAAGGTACAATTCGGCTCACAGTCAAAATCTAAATTGTTGCATCTAAAGTACATGATGAATTCAACTAGGAAAGATGATTTGAAAGTTACAGATTATTTCATTAAGATGAAGAATATAGCTGATAATATGGCTGCTGCTGGAAGTGCATTAAGTGATGATGATTTGATTTTGCACATACTTTCTGGTTTAGGACCTGAATATAACTCTGTGGCTACATACATAACTGGTCAAATTGGTGTTGGAAAAATGAATGTAAATGAGGCTTATGCAATGTTGTTAACTCAAGAAGCTAGGATAGAACAACAAGCACATATGCTTGTTGGTATGGATGTGAAACAAAATTTTGAAGCAAATTTAGTTCAGAACAGAGGATTTAAGAAAGGTTTTACATCTGGAGGAAAGAATTTTGGTGGTTATGGATATAATCTTGGCTTTGGAAATACTGGAAATTATGGATATGGTGGTTATAAAGGAAATTCTGGAGGTGCTGGAGCAAATGGAGGAAATATGTCTGGTGTTAATTTCCAGCAAAGAGGATATTCTGGTGACAATCAAAGAAATGGAGGGAACTGGAATCAGAATCCTGGAGGATATGGCAACTTCAGTAATAAGCCATCTGGAAATGTCAAACCTCAATGGAATGCCTCTAAACCTACCTGTCAAATTTGTTTCAAAACAGGTCACACTGCTAATATTTGCTGGAAACTTGAGGAGTTCATTGCTTCAAGTGATTATAAGCCACCACCAAATAGGAATCCTAAGTCAGCCTATCTAGCAAATATGGATGGAGCTTCAGATACCAACTGGTATCTTGACAGTGGGGCAACACATCACCTCACTAATGACATGAACAACATGCATTCTGCTGAGCCATTTGCAGGTATATCTAAACTTGTAGTTGGTAATGGTGCTGGTCTGAGCATTACTCACCTTGGTCATGCCACTTTAAAAATGCTTGATGGTAATACCAATGCTTTATTTACACTCAATCTTAACAACATATTGCTGGTGCCTCAAATCACCAAAAATCTCATTAGCATATCTCAGCTAACCAAAGACAATAATGTGATAGTTGAGTTCACTGACAAATTTTGTTTTGTGAAGGACAAGGTGAAGAATTTGATCATACTGCAGGGCAAGGCTGATAAAGGTTTATACAGATTGCTGTTGGTGTCACCCAATAAAACACATTCTCATTCTCGAATTCATGTCAAAAGTATTGAGTCTGTTGTTCCAACTGTTCCTCTTTCAATGTTTACTGTTGTTTCTTTTGATTTGCAAGATAAACTCTCTTGTTCATACACTACTTCAGTTCTATGTATGAATTCTAGGTGTTTGTTAAGTACTACTATTTTACATCAAAGGCTAGGACATCCAAGTTCAAAAATATTAGATCATGTAATCAAAACTTATCCAGCCTTGAAGGCAATAAATGGAAGTTAATTTGTTGAATCTTGTGATGCTTGTATGATGGGAAAGTTACATAGATTACATTTTCCAGCTAGCTTCATCAAAACCAACAGTCCCTTAGAACTTTTACACACAGATTTGTGGGGGCCAACTCCTGTACTTTCCTCACAAGGCTATAGATACTATGTAAGCTTTGTTGATGACTTTACAAGTTTTACCTGGATATTTCCATTAAAAACCAAAAGTGAAACTCTCTCTGTTTTCAAAGTCTTCAAAACTCATATTGAAAAACAGCTTAATAGATCTATCAAGTGCTTACAATCTGATTGGGGTGGTGAATTCAGATCTTTTGTTCCTTATCTTCATCAAGAGGGCATTTTGTTCAGGCATTCTTGTCCTTACACTCATAACCAAAATGGAACAGTAGAGAGGAAACATAGACATATCACAGAACTTGGCTTGACCTTACTTGCACAAGCTACTTTACCTATAAAATTCTGGTGGGAATCTTTTCACACAGCCACTTACATCATTAATAGACTACCTACTCCTACATTATCTATGAAATCACCCTATGAAACAATTTTCCATTTGAAACCAGATTACAACTTTCTTAGAAGTTTTGGGTGTTCCTGTTTTCCTTTTCTCAGGGATTACAATAAACACAAATTCTCTTTTCATACTTCTAAGTGTGTCTTCTTAGGTTACAGTCCTCTTCATAAAGGATATAAATGTTTGCATCCTTCTGGAAAAGTGTATATATCAAGTCATGTTCTATTTGATGAAAATTCTTTTCTATATCCATCACTTTTCAGTCACTCTTCTTCTCAACCAAATACTTCAGTTTCTCAATACAATTCTTTCCAGACGTACTCCTTGCCAGCATCAAACAGCAATCTTAACACCTTTGCAGCTGATGCATCAGGTAATGATCTCATTTCTCCTTGTCTAGATACAAATGCTTCTTTCAATTCACCTAATACATCACATATCTCTTCATCTTCAACTACATAAAATAACCATACTTCTCACTGCCCATCATCATCTGAAGCTCAAATGTCCCCATCTTCACTTACTCCAGTTTCAAATTCTCAGCCCAACACTATAACCTCAACTCATCATATGATAACCAGAGCAAAAGCTGGTATTTTTAAACCCAAAGCCTTCCTTACTTCACACAACAGTCTTGAACCAAATACACCTTCTGAAGCATTGTCTGATCCAAATTGGAAAGCTGTTATGCAAACTGAATATGATGCACTCATCAAAAACAACACCTGGAGTCTTGTACCAATATGTTCAGATTTCAAAGTTGTTGGTTGCAAGTGGGTTTTCAGAAAAAAATATAACACTGATGGATCAGTTTCCAAGCATAAGGCTCGACTGGTTGTAAAAGGATTCCATCAAACTGCAGGGGTTGACTACTCAGAAACTTTCAGTCCTGTGATTAAATCCTCTACAGTCAGAGTTATCTTGAGCTTAGCTGTGATGCAAGGCTGGAAAGTTAGGCAAATCAACATTAATAATGCCTTTCTTAATGGAGATTTAACAGAAGATGTATACATGACACAACCAGAGGGATTTACAGTTACAGAAGGTTATGTATGCAAACTCAACAAAGCTCTTTATGGGCTGAAACAAGCTCCAAGAGCCTGGTATGACAAGCTTAAACTTTGACTCACCACCTGGAACTTCTTCAACTCCAAAGCAGATACATCATTGTTCATCAAACATGACATCAAAGGACTGATCATAGTTCTGATTTATGTTGATGATATCCTAGTCCCAGGATCTGATTCTGCTGCTTTGGAAGAGTTTATTGCTAAACTAAGCAAAGTTTTTGCTTTAAAGGATTTGCGGTTACTTGCTTATTTTCTGGGTGTGGAAGTCTGCTATACAGATCATGGGATGCATCTTTCGCAAACCAAATATATTAAGGATCTGTTAAGTAGAGCTTCAATGCAAGACTGTAAAGGTCTCGACACACCCTTTCGGCCACAGGTCTCAAGCTGGAAAGGCATGCTAGGGGACCCTTGGGGCAGGAGTTTGAAAACCCAACCGTTTATAGAAGTCTTGTTGGAGGTCTTCAGTACTTAGTATTGACAAGACCTGATATTGCATACTCTGTACATAAACTTAGTCAGTATCTTAGTTCTCCTACAATCCAGCATTGGTTAGCCTGTAAAAAGGTCCTTAGATATTTTCAAGCTACCATTACTCATGGTCTCTATCTACAGCAAGGGGAATCACTTGAAGTTGCTGGTCTAAATGGTTATTCAGATGCAGATTGGGCTTGTGATATTGATGATAGAAAATCCATTGGAGCATACTGCATTTATCTCGGCAACAATTTAATTTCTTGGTCATCTAAAAAGCAAGGGGTTGTGGCCAAGTCCAGTACTGAAAGTGAATGCAGGGCCTTATCATCAGCATGTTCAGAACTCTCCTGGCTTCAGTCTTTGTTTTTTGAATTAAACATAGCTCAATTGCCTACTTTAGTGCTTTGGTGTGATAATCAAAGTGCAGGGGCACTAGCTAGAAATCCTGTGTTTCACTCTAAGTCCAAGCATATCGAGTTGGATGTGCATTACATTAGAGATAAGGTTCTCAGCAAAGAATTAGAAGTTCGATATATTCCTACTGAGGAGCAAGTGGCTGACATTCTCACCAAACCTTTATCTTTTTCTCAGTTCAGCTATCTTCGATCCAAGCTCAATGTCATCAACAGACCATTGAGCTTGAGGGGGGATGTTAAGGATGTTAAGGAAGCTCATCTGGTTAGCTGTACAATAAGCAAAACAAAAGATAAAGCAGAGGATTGCAGCAGCTGTAGCATTCAGTTAAAGGTTGATGACATGGCTGTCCAGGTGGCACCAGGAGGTTATGTAATTACCAGCACACGTGAAGATTCGTTTTGATTAGTTAGTCAGTGTTAACAATGCATTTCGTGTTGTTATCTTCAGCTTTGTATATAAACAATAATGTAATAATTTTGTATGATTGATTCAGCATGAATAAAATGATTTCTAGAATCCTCTGAACTTCAGTTTATTTTTCCTCAGTTTTCTTTCACTTTCTCATCAACCAAACAGTCATTAAAACTATTTTAACTCTTTGTCACACATTTTGAGCTTGGTGGGGCTTCAAAAACAAAGGATTAAGCTCACCAGGAAGCTCATTATAGCTTAAATCTATGTGGCTTTGTAAGCTATTTCAAGTTCCCAAAACTAGTTGGAATTGAGCCAGATAACTTATTCCTAGCCAAATTCAACTTTTTCAAACAACCGAAACGACCTAAGCTCTCAGGGATGGAACCTGTAAGCTTGTTATTTTCCAAATAAAATACTTGAAGATGGAGAGAGTCACAAAATTCTGGTGGAACGGAACCTGTTAAGCACCGGTTCCGAAATAATATTGTAAGATGTGAACGATATCGTGATATCATGCATATTATCCATAGTGTAACAGATATAAACTCAAGTTAACTTTGATATCTTTCGGAAACTTCAATACATGATTGCTACTAATTGAGAGCTTGATTGTACATTTTCCTCAAACCTACAGTAAAGAAAATCTACTGCATTATATACAATCCACTATCAGCAGGATAAGAATATGAAAGTTTCGGTTAATACAAAATCAAATAATTTATCACAATCATTGAAGAAAAAGTACATATAGTTCATCCAAAACATGCACACCAATTTCAGTAATATTTTTCATACCACGTGCGAATATATAAACAGACCGTTTCTACTGGTTTTAGATTGAGAATTAAAGACCAATGACTATCTTAATTAACTTAAGATTATTAATATAATAGGTTTCCTAATAAGTATGCCTATTTAGAGTATTTGGGGATGCTACTAGAAAAACGAAATTTAAATTGTACAGAACCTAGTTATCTGATGCTAAAATCTGAAACTTCGAGAATCCATACAAAAACATAGTTGATTTCTACCAGGTGCAGTTCGTAATTGAAATTTACAATACCATGTCCACTGAATCTCAAACTTTTTATACAAATTAACCACTACATCAAAAGATAAATTCTGGGAATGAACTACCACAAGTACGCCTTACAAATGCAAATGACCAAAAGATTTTTGAGATTGTAAAGAGATGATACTGAGGGATAACGTATGTTCATGTTGTCCCATTTAGGTGGCAAAGAAGCCTTGATTATTCGAGCAGATACGATTTGGAAATCCTACGATAGGGTCTCGGTTCATAGCAAGAGTAACTCAATTTGCCGAAACTGACATGCATGATCAAAGTCTCCTCAACCTCAAGATCAGACTCAGTGTCTGTGTCTGAGGTTATTCCATCCAGGTCTTCAACCGCATTTCGTCCTTCAGGTTTATTTGGATCTATATTTTGGAGCTGGTCCAGAAACAAGTAAAATACCTAGAATCTACATGGAAATCACTAAACTAACAAGACAAGCATGCACCAAAAGACAGGTATCTACCATTACCTGACCAGAAAAATGCGAAGAATGTATCCTCCCCACATTTAATTTCTGCCTTGATTGAGCTGATATGTCCAACCTGTAAATTTTAGTAGAGCATATACTTCATCGGAAAAAACAGGGGAAGTGTTGAGTGCAATACAGCAAGACTAGCACAGGGTATCTATGGGTTGAGGTTGACCCAATATAAACAATTTTCAAGTGCCTTATTTACCACAAGTTACAATTTCGAAATGGATGCGAAAATCGAACTCTGCTCAGAGGTTTCAACTTTCTGTATATTCTTGAGAATATGAGGAGTACCACATTATCATTCAATCAAACAGATAAGTCAAACTAGTATCGCCCATAATATGATAACAACACTACCTAACATACCATGTCTTCAATGGCCCTCAGTTGATCAATTTTAGCTTGACACATCAACAAGAATGGACGCAGTGTGATGGCCCTGAGTTGATCCACCTTAGCTTGTGTAATGGCCCTGAGTTGATCAAATTTAGCGTGTGTAGTGGCCCTGAGTTGACCAGCTTTAGCTTGACACCTCAACAAGAATGGACTCAAGTAGTTCTCGTACAACTTCCTTTACCCCTAACAAGAAATAAGGAAGTTTATCATTATGAGTTAAACTTGAAGTCAAAAGTTAAACATATTAAGCTACATTAATTTTCATCACAAATAAATATAAATACAAGTACACTTCCCCATTTTTTCAATATGATCCAAATTTACAAGCGTTATTTTTAGACTTACATCAGTACAAGAAATGCAAATTTTAGGTGATAATACATGGGAAAGGCAGTAACATCAATTAGGCATAGATAATTAAGCGTCGTGCGTATATGCGTGGGAAAAGATATACACTTGCTTATCTTTTCGAAAAATATATGATAAATACTTACTACACAAGCAAAAGGCAGAAATCACTAGTACTCAAAAACTTTACCAAGTAAGAAACTTGTCTGCAAAAACCTCAGCAATGCTAAAAGTTCCATAAGCTGCAAATAGTCAGTAGGACAAGTACTATCAAAAGTTCATCAAGCACAAGCACCAATGCCAGATATATATCCTCAGATCATACCAGCCTTATCTTTTATTGATTACAAAATTTATCAACATATGATAAGAATTCTGCACATTCGTTACTTTCATCATTGATGGTCATCATGAATAGTAGAGCTATATATTTTCACCCATGCAAGATCTCAGCATAACTATAACCATAAAGGTAATATTCAATTTTTTGGGCCAACTGATCAAAGCATCTAACAGGAAAACACTTGGGCTAAAAATAATGGATACAGAGGAAATTTGGGAGTCTATGAAAACCTCATGTAACAAAACAAACAATGTGACAAGCCTAAAAAAAATATAATAATAAATTATAAAAATAAATATAAATTCCAACCTGCCCAATACATGAGCCACTTTTGTTGCTCATCTTCATCTTTCCTCTCAATTGCCTTGAATGTTGAGTACACTGGTAAAGCAACACCCACAGAGCAGCTGTACAAGCACCCAAAAATGAAAAATAAAAAAAATAAAACATAAAAAATAAAAAATAAAAAATAAAAAATAAAAATAAGAATAAAAAATTTCTCTAGATTATTTAGCTCTGGACACGCAGACCGTACATCGCCATGTGGCACTGCTACTCACCGTAAGGTGAGAATCGTGTTCGCCCACGAGATCATTACTAATAGTCTAATACCACATTTTTATTAATTGAAAACACACTAACATTTTTGTTAAAAAGGACTTAAAAGTAAGTGCATAATGTTAGATCCAAGTGGGCAAAAGAGCAGCTGCAATCCGACCTGTGAATAAAAATGACAGAAAAGACACATTTTTTGGATTAGATATTCAACAAAAATGCATTTATTTGAGTGACTTTTTGTTTTGTTAAACGCAAAACTGACCTCCTTGGTTAAGCTGGATCTGGGGGAGCCATTTCAATAATCTTTTGCAGATAATTTCTCTATTTGTTTTTCAATTCACTATGAAACTTGGGAAATTTATGCTCAGTGGCCGAGAAGAATCGGTGTCGTCGGATCAGGTTGTGGGCTTTTCTATGGTTGATTCACAAAGCCCACGTAAATCAATTATATACATATATTTTGTCATGTGAATTCTAAAAATTCTTAATTTTGTTTTTGGGGTATTGATGATATTATGATCAGTGAAGCGATTTGTTTTAATTAATTTAAAAATTGTAGTACAAATACTCATGTGTTAGCACCCTGCACTGCTCAGATCTAATTACAGAAGAAGAAAAATTTTAGCTTTAAGTTATTAGCAGTATTAGAAGTGAATGAGAGTAACTGTCGAATCAAAGTTGTTTGAAATTAAATCTCTTTGAAAGTCAATTCGTAATCTAATGAAAAATAGTGCAATTAAGTTCAAATAATTTCTGATATTTGGTTGCATGTATTTATTTTAAAATTTTGGATTAATCATGATGATGGAGCGGGACAGCGAGAGCAGAATTGATACTTCATGATAACATAGCAAGGTAGCGAAAGTGGAATTAATAGTGAAATTGTAGATTACATTCTAATTGAAACTGATTAAATCTCATTCTAATGCAAACAACAAAATAAGACTTTAATAATGTGTTAAATGAGATAAGATTACACTCTAACCCAAATGATTCTACAAGAGAGGTTTCAATAGATAATCCCAAAAAGAATTTTAAAAGAAGGGTTTTATTGAATAAATAAAGCTAAAGTTATGAAAACAATAAAGAGACATCTCTATTTATAATGAGGTAAAAGTTAAGCTAAAAGGGAAACTAAATAATAATGATAATAGAAATAAAAAACTAAAACATGGTGCTAATTAAAATAGAAAATAACAAAATACCTATAAATATAAAATTCTAAAATAACGTCCTATATCACACGATAATCTTGAATGTTAAATCAATAATTCTTTATTAATAATGGCATGTTTATCAACTTTGACACGTCCTTGGCTATGTAAAATTACATGAAGCTCACACGGCACAAGTATAAAATCTCAACTTATGTACCCCAAATTGTCTTAATAAAGTTATTACTTGGAACATACATGCACATTTTTTAGACTGATATTACAATCAGACAACTACTGATCTGTTTATATTTTTTATGCTTACTAATTTTTGAGAAATATCTACTCCATTTATATTTTATAACGAAGAAAACAGTCTCCACTTAATTTTTTTTTTTAATTGATGGAGGAATTCAATCTCCATATTTCAATATGGAATCATTTGGCCGAGTAGCAAATACACATTTTTCTAATTCCAATAAATGATATACCAACGAGACGCATAACAGTAAAATTATAAATACAATATTTTGAGATCAAGATTTTGGCACCAATAAATTTGTTTCCCTCAGGGTCTTAACGGTGAATTCAACATTGGTAGTTAATTTCAAAATTTTATAATTATTATTATTTATAATACGGTGTGGGTGTGACACTCATCACTGTCAGTGGGCTGGGAAAAGTTGAATGAAGTCACCGCTTGTGGAATTTTGGGTTAGGGAGCATGGAGAACAAAACAGCGTCGCTCACAATAGAAATTTAGCAAATTTGTCCGAGTGACCAAGGAGATGATACGGTGTCGTTAAGGCTAGAAATTTAAGAGGATTCCACTACCCTGAGGAGGTCTTCTTCTTGTTTCACCGTTTTCTTATTAAATATAATATAATTATATTCATTAAAATAAAATAATGTTACATTTATTTAAAAGTAAAAATATCATACCTATTTGAATAATATTATTATATTATTTAATAATAATACATTTATTAAAAATAATAATATTAGGCTTATTAAATATAATATTATTATATTTATTTAATTTTAATAGTATTATATTTCTTTAATTTTAATTAATTAATAATAATAATAATAATAAATAGTTTATTCTAAGAAAATATTAACTTTGCAGTATATTATTAATAATGATGTTTCATTTGTGTTGCCCTTATCAATAATTTTAGTTTAATTAATTAAATTAAAATTAAATAAAAAATTGCTGTTTATATAATTAAGAATATTGATAATTATTATTAATTTATAAATTATAATTAATAATAAAATAAATATCTTATTTTACAAATATATTTTTTTATTAACTTGTAATGAAATCTACAATTCTTTAAATAAGGGTAAAATTATAATTTAAAATAAACAACTGACTCCCAATCTAAAACAAATAAACACATAAATAGAATTTTGATTCCTATTCCATACTCTTATTTTAATGTAAGCAAACAACCTATTTTTACTCTCAATCTCATAATTCTTGCTCTAATATGAGAAGTAAATGCTACGTAAATAGCAGCCAAAAGTATAAAAAAGGAAGCAACTAGACTGATCCAGGCCTAAGATCTATTAAATAAAATTATGGTCCAGTCTCATTAGATAGGCATGTTGGCTTTGTTCTAGTCCCATATATGGATGGCAAAAAATCCCTACAAGCACAAGGGCCTGTTACGTTAAAATTAGGCATCAAGTCTAATTTTATCAATATTTTATAAAAAATTGAATAGGGATATAAATTTTTATACCTATTCATTGGGTGCATTAGGTATGGGTATAAAACACTAATACTTGTACGCAATTACTAAACTCTTTGACCATTGTCGACTTATTTATTTTAAATATTTTAAAAATTAAAAGTAACACTAAATCAAATAAATTCTAAAGTAAAAATTAAAACTCTAAAAAGTAAAAATTAGTAGTTAATAGCGTAGTAGTTTGATTGACCATCCTACACAATTATTTAGAGGTTTTAGTTGTTTAATGTACAACTCATTTTCTAGACGATATATAATCTTTAACTAATCAGAAAAAAATGAGAATTGAATAATGTTTAAATCAAGGTTAGTCAAAGGAGTGAAATTTGGACAAGGAAATGCCAACATGAAGGCTTTTATTTTCGATCCAAATATCTAGTAAAACATTAATTAAAGTTGAACTTAACAATCATCAAATTATAGTGAATATTTACTTAAAATTCAAAATGATTTTTAAAAATTATTTTTGAATAAATGTATAATTTAGGGTGAAAAGTGTGGAGTATATTGAGAAAAGTTGCAGCATAATAGCAATTTTTATTGCGAACTTGGAACTGAACCTTGCAACTTAATGCCCTTCCCTACATTTCCTACATCTTACAATATAGTAAAATATATAGGCTGCATATTCATCATCTATATATAGACTACATTTCCTTCTGTGTTTCTTAGGAAAAACAAAATGTTTGTTTTTTTAGTAGATAGTCGATGCTTCCAATGCGCATCAACACCGTCATGCAGTTATGCTGCAAATTATGACGTCAATTATAGATAAACGCTTTTACTTGTAAAATTATGATTCATTACTTTTCATATGTTCAATGTTGATATTATTTTTGGAAAATGAATATTAGATTTGCAAATTAACTAAGAGTTTCAACAAATGTTAGAGGCATTAACAGTTGTACTAAGAGCGCTTCTAATTATTGCTAGCAAGAAGTGTTTAGTTATATAATTATGATATTTAAGTGTGTTTGTCTTGAACATTTTTAATATATTGTTGCTTCTATTGTCTATATATACATAACTACATCACTATTTTTATTCCCTTCACGCAATAATTACTTTTATTTCATTTTTTTTAACTCTTGAGAGCTGGGTAATAAGTTAATAATGTTTATGCATATGTTACTCATTACGTTTGAGGAAAAATTCCAGAGGAACTGGGGAATGTTGCAGAATTGGATATGTTATGGCTACAAAATAAGTTCTTAACTGGAATCATTCCTTCATTAATCTTCAATCTTTCTACCCTATTGAACTTTTGTCATGCAATAACTTAACAGGTAGTCTTCACTAATAATATGCATGTGCGACATCTATATAAAATATTTGGCATGGAATCACTACTTATCTTTATATAATTGAAGATGCCAGCGCTAACAAATAATTTCTTAGTAAGCATTATTCCTTCTCAACTTGGGAATCTATCATCACTTCTAAAAACTTTATCTTAGCCACAACCATCTCCCTCATTCTTTGCCTTCATCTTAAGCAAGTCTTCTTTACCGGCTAATATTCATTTTGAGTATGATAGGTTATTTGTTGACCTCCCAACAAATATTTGGTACAACCTTCCTCTACAAAAATTATCTTTGTCAATCAATGATTTCCTAGGAGCCATATCAAAAGCAATTGGCAACTTGACCAAGCTTAAGGAGTTATATCTTGACCAAAACAGACTCCAGGGTAAGCATGATCATAGACTTTATATTTATCTCAATATTATATTCATAACTCGTAGTATTTCACCGTGACCACTAATGCTCAATCCTAGAGTAACAGGAAGGTTGATATAAAGATTGGAAAATATTTATTTGCTTGAAAATTAATTGTGTTTAAGCATTTCAATTGCGAACCTTGAAATAAATGTTAATCGTAATTTTGAATCTCTCTCTTTTTTTTTAATAGTTGAGAAGAGAAATATAATAGATAAAAGAGGTTTGGATTTTCTCCTAATCTAATCTTTTTTAAGTTTTGTATAAGATCGTGACATGTGTCATTTAAGTCTTTCTAAGACTTGGATTTAATTTATTTTAGACTTTCCATATTAAAATTAGAACACATTGTTTTATTGCCTCTAAGTTCAACAGCTCTAAGATTAACGGATGTCCAATAAGCTTTAACCGTCAATTTCTTTCACTCTGTTCTTTTTTCTCTTTCTCTTTCCTATTGAATTTTCTTCTATTTCGTGTTCACCCAACAAACTTTGATAACCAATCAAGCAGGTTAGATGTTTTTCTTTTCTTTTCTTTTCTTTTTTTTTGTTCTTTTTTGAATTGTCTTTGTAGAGAGACCATAATTAAATGGAGAATTAGAAAGATGGAACAATATTTTTGTGTAAAATAAAGTTAAATTAGTTGCTGATGATTGCAAATAGAAATTGTCTTCAATTGATATTGTCTACTTCAAGTAGCTTCAATTGTTATTGCAGAATACCGATAACAATAATGCATTCAAATTTAATCTAATTCCATGATATAAATTCCTAAAAGAATTAAGAATTAATGAGCAATGTTTCTTCTTTGCTCAAGTTTTACACAAAAGTCCAAAGTATGTGATATTCAAAGTAGTAGGGAAGAAGAAGCGAGGAAGAAGCTGCAGTTTGTGATAACAGCCGTTAAGTTTCAAACATTTATTTAGGCATGAAAACTTATGTTTTGATTTTTAGGGTAAAAGCTCGTTTAATTCCTATTTATTGAAGTTAGTATCCATTTGGTCTTTATATTTTCAAAAATACTTCAACACATTCCTGTCATTAAACTATTGACACCTCTACCTTTACTTGTTATTCCTTTTTTATATATAATATTACACTCTTACAATAATTTTTTTTTATTTTTTGGACATTAATAAAAAGAAAAAAAGTTAAATTATCAATTTAACCCCCAAAATAAAATAGAAACAAAAAGAATATATACTAATTTTTGTGGAACACTCTACTTTAATGTACTTTGTTTTTTCAATGTCCAAAAAAATTGGTAGTTTAATTTTTTTTATAATATTAATTTTTTATTTTATTTTTGGGGTTAAGATAGTAGTTTACTTTTTCTTTTTATTAATATAAAAAAATTATTGTAAGAGAGTAACATTATAAAAGCAAGCCAAAAGGAACAAAAAGTAACAACTGTGGTATCAATTGTTCAACGGTAAAGATATTTTGAGGTATTTTTAAAAATATAGAGACTAAACGAGCATTAATATTAAAATATAGAGACTAAAATAAACTTTTATCCTGATTTTTTAAAAAGCCAAGTTTGAAATAAATTAAATCCTAGCTAAAGACTTGAATGACATGTGTCATGATCTTATACAAAAGCTTAGGAGAGATTAGATTAGGAGAAAATCCAAATCCTAGATAAAAATTAGAGTAGTACATTATAAAGTTGGGGCACATTTAATTGTTACGAGACAATTTAAAGAGATTAGAAAATTTTGAGTAGTGATCACATGAGCGACGTCTGCATGTATTCAACTGTTATTCGGAGAGCTATGGGTCTCACTTCACATGTCTCCTAATTAGAGTTGGACACGTGTAGCATCACTCTCCATAAGGCTGTGAGCAACATCACTCTCTCGATCAAAATCCTTAGATTATTTTGATAAATTTTATTCCAATTATAATTAAACTTAAACTTGTATATTTTCAAGAATTTTAATTAATGTTACGAATACTATTTCATGATATAAAAATGTATATTTATAATACTTTACCATTATTAATAAAATATTTTGAGATAAATAATTTAATTTAATTTATATTAGTATTTTCTAATTATTTAATTTTATTTATAAATTATCAATGAATTCAATCCAATCCACCATAAATAATTTAGTCCAATCCTATCTAATTCAGTCTAATACAATCTTATCTAATCATATATTCAGTTTAATTCAGCATAACAAATGTGAATCTCTCGCATTCTTCATGTAATACAACATACCACACATTTCATCTTTTAGTTTTAACCGCACGCACAATCTATCTACCGCCTATTGCTTACTTGCCCTGTACCTTTTTAACTTTTATAGATATTAGTCAGATATTTCGCTACAAATGCTGGTATATGCTGGTATATATAGAAATTTTCCAATCTAAGATTTTAAAGTATGGGAAAGTCCGGAAAGGTGTCTTATTTAGTAACACTATTAAACCCCACGGTTTTAAAACTTTCCCTGACTTTTCTCACACTTTAAGATCTTAGACTAGAAAACTACTATATATATACACACACACATAACTAAAGCATTAACGATGCGTAGACCTTCACGAGTGGTTTTTCACTTTTATTTTGTGTCAGTGAAATTCTTAAATACTCTTCGTCTCTTCACCTATTCAGAGGTGGGTGATAAATTAGAAAAGAAAAAGAATGCATAGACCTCTTGATTTGTTTAATTACTAAAGCATAGACGGTTTGTACTTTGTAGCACTTCATGAGTGGTTTTCTTATATGTTAGTATTTGTAATTGCGTTGTGTATCGGTGCTTTTCTATCGAAAAAAGTTTGCTTCTTTTTATGAATCATTTATTATCTAAAATAAATTTGAATATAATTCTTTCAAAATACAGTTGAGATCTTACATCAAATCAGTAATCTAGTGTGGTTGCCACTAAAATTAGTTGGTGTTGACCCAGCTACAATCTGCAATGTGTAAATAATCAAATTACTCCAGCTTTCTAATAATTCTCTCTCGGGAAGACTTCCATCAAGTGCAGACATCCGACTTCCAAATCTCGAAGAGCTTCTCTTGTGGGGTAACAATTTTAGTGGCACAATTCTTAGTTTCATCTTCAATGCATCCAAGCTCTCCAAACAAGATTTGCAAATGAACTCATTTTCTGGTTTTATTGCAAACACATTTGGCAACTTAAGAAACCTTAAGCGGCTTGGTTTAAATGATAATTATTTGACTTCTTTAACTCCAGAATTGAGCTTTCTATCCTCGTTCTCAAATTGCAAGTATTTGGAATTTTTTAGCTTCTCCAATAATCCACTAGATGGCATTCTTCCAAGGGCTATAGCAATCTTTATCAACCTTTGGAAGTCTTTTCGATGGTCAATTGCAATATTAGTGGCAGCATTCCTAAGGAAATTAGCAGCTTGACCAACTTGACAGCAATTTATTTAGGAGGCAATAAATCGAATGAATCAATTCTGATTACTCTCGGCAAATTAAAAGATATTCAATTATTGAGTTTTCAAGATAATCAATTGGAAGGATCAATCCCAAACATTCTATGTCGTTTGATTGCATTATTTCAGCTGGACTTAAGCGGCAATAGGCTTTTTGGATCCATCCATACATGCGTCGGCAATCTCACTACTCTAAGGAACCTCTATTTGGCACATCAAAAGGGAAAAAAATGAACCTTTATTGGGGCTTCAATGAGTTAACTTCTATTCCTTCAACTTTATGGAACCTTAAGGACATATTAGATCTTGTCTTTAAATGTTTTTACTAGCCACTCCCTTTAGAAATTGGAAATTTGAAGGTTTTGTTAAGAATAGATTTATCAACATCTAATTGGAGACCTAAAAGATCTATAGTATCTCTTTTTAGAATATAATAGATTGCAAGGCTCAATTCCTAATTCCAATGGTGATTTGACAAGCTCGAAATCCTTAGCTTTGTCCAATAATAATTTCTCTGAGGCTATTTCTGTATCATTAGAAAAACTTTTAGATATCAACAATATAAATCTTTCTTTCAATATGCTAGAAGGAGAGATTCCTAAAGGACCTTTCACAAATTTCCTGAATCATTGAGGGAAATGAATTATTGTATGGCACATCCAATCTGCAAGTTCCATCATCCGGAACTAGAATCCACCACACATCAAGGGAAAATGATCCTCTTCTAGGGATTGTCCTGCTATTGAGTACTATATTTATGATAGTACTCATTGTGTTGATCTTGAGATATGGAAAGAGAGGAAAACGAATACCAAAGTCCAAATGATACTAATATGCCACCACCAGCAACTTGGAGAAAGTTTTCTTACCTAGAACTTTTTTGAGCTACAACGGATTTAGTGAAAACTATCTAATCGGCAGAGGAGGTTTTGGCTCTATTTACAAGATACGAATTCAAGATGGGATGGAGGTTGTAGCGAAGGTTTTTAACTTGCAATATGGAGGAGCATTTAAGAACCTTGATGTTGAATGCAATATGATGAAAAGTATTCGCCATCAAAACCTTATCAAAATCATTAGCAGTTGTTCAAATGATGATTTTAAGGCATTGGTATTAGAATACATGCCTCATGGAAGTTTGGGTAAGTGTTTGTATAGAAGCAACTATATTTTGGATATTTTTCAAAGATTAAACATAATGATAGATGTTGCATCAGCTGTGGTATATCTACACTTTGGTCATTCAACACCTATAATTCACTGTGATTTAAAGTCGAGTAATGTTTTGCTAGACAATAATATGGTTGCTCATTTGAGTGATTTTGGCATGGCAAAGCTCTTACTCGGAGAAGATCAATCATTGACTCAAACACAAACACTTGCCACCACTGGGTTTGTTCTACATTAATTTTTTTTATTTCTTTAATACTTTATGATATCTTATTTATTTTTACAATCTTCATTTGAGCATGCTATTGTTAATTATTTTATCTTACCATGTAATTGTTGAAATCCATAGAGTATGGAAGAGAAGGATAGGCATTCACAAATAAGGATGTTTACTGACTTTGGGATAATGAGCATGGACACCTCCAATGGGAAGAAACCCACAGATGAAATTTTTCATGGAAAAATGACATTAAAGCGTTGGGTTAATGATATGCTACCCAAAATTCAATTATAGAAGTTGTTGATGCAAAATTGCTAAGTTCATGTCATTTGGGACCGTGCAATTAAATTTAAATTCCAAGTGGGCAGTCCCACTCCCACCGTCCCTATCTCTTATGCGTATCAAATTTAAATTTGAAAATAGGAAAATCTCAAAGACGTCTCTCGTGATAACGTTAAGCCAATTTGTTTCATCTAAGTTTTAATTCTCATGACCTCTTTTAATAGATAAGTCTTAGGTGTCAAAATTTTGAAACATTCAACTTTTATGATTTTTATCAAGTAAATACTTGTTTAGATTTTGTATTTTGATTTAAATACTCATTTAATTCTTATATTTTAAAAAGTACTTCAATATACTACTATTATTAAATATATTATATTATTATCTTGACTTTTTCTTTACCTTTATAATGGTACCCTATCAACAATATTCTCAATATTAATTAATTTATCTAAAAAAATTTAATTGCAAGTTAACTAATTATTAATTACTAAATTAATCAATAAATATCAGTATGAAAGAAATAATATTTTTTGTACTTTAACTAGAACCTGTCAAATAATTATTTTAAAATAAATTAATATCAACTAACTCAAAGTAATATTTAATATCATTGCAATAATCTTACTAATAATTGTATAAAAAAATTTAGTTTATCAAATTAATCCTAAAAGTAAAATAATAACATAAAAATTTACATTAATTTTTATTTTTTAGGCTAATTTGATGAATTAAATTTTTTTTCATTAATATCTCCAAGATTGTTATTGTAAGGTATTACCATTAAAACGAAAATATTAATGGTTGGGGCCTAATATATTTAATAAGAGAAGTATTTTGAAGTATTTTTCAATATATAAAAATTAAATAAACTCCTAAATTAAAATATAAGAACTAAACCATATTTTACAATTTTTTTTAATCAAATAACAGGGTAATGTTAAAAACCTAATAAACAAAGCTCTTGCTATTGAACAGCTTTTTCATTACTCTGTATGTATGAATTAACTATTATGTTTTGAAAATTTTCGCAAATAAAAGTAATATAAATATTATTTTATTTTATTTTTAAAACGAGTTTTCTTTCTTTTGCTCTTGCATTTGCTCTGTATTTCATCATCGTTCAATCTCAATCTCTTGCAAGTTTATTATTAGTTACGAAATTCTGTAGGATTGCATGCACATGACGCCTTTGTAAAAAAAATATTTTTTCGGAGAAAATTTTAAAAATTTAGTTCTGTCATCATCCCTAATAAAAGTGAAATGAAAACAGTGCTAATTGTAACCCATAAAGCACGCATAATTAACAGGCCACTAACTTCTTCTTAAAAGAGAATTATATATTGCTCAAAGAGAATTTCCATATTAGCCAATCATAGGTGATAAAAATTTCCAATTTCCACATGAGATATTCATAATTTGGATGAAAAAAAAAACCAATTCAAGTTAAAGATCAGAAATGAGTGTCCCTCACAAATACAATTGAAGCCACATATTTTTTCCTTTTTGGTTATATTTTTATTGGCACTTGTAAATCCTTGAATGATCATACCAATAGCAAAAACGCTTAAACATCTATTGTCCCATTGAGAACTGTTAAATTCCTTCAATAAATATGAATACTTATATAAAAATAATAATCGGTTTCATTGTCTCTTCTTTCATTGACTTAGGCAATTTGTCATCAACTTACGACGTCCTCATTGACCCGTGAAGAACTTTTTTACCCAACGGCCAATACTTCAATGAAAGTGACACCACCGGTTCATACAATTTTTTTCAGAACTAGTAAATTATCTCAAATTCGGAAAAAGCATATAGAAATATAAATTCAACTTATCTAAAAATTTGAGTTTCTAGGAGCATTATATGTCCTGTTACTATGTATGGAGAATATATATATATATATTTTAATGAGTAGAACTATTTTGCGATAAATTAATAGGATGATTATAAAGGAAAATAAAACTTACTGCAATCATCCTGAGTGCGGACCTAAAGGACTGGCTTGACGCAGCGGGTCCACATAAAATTATTGCACCTTTCAACAAGTTATGAGCATAGTTTTTTCACTCCTCTATTTTCTTTCTTGCTGCTTCTTCGAAATTTCGGTTTCATTATATATACTTGGAAGCAGCTATGATCTATTTGACATTCTAATTCTATACATAGACATAACTATCACTTCTAACCATTTTGTTTTCTCGAGCCGTACGAGGAGAAAACTTCTTATACGTTTCTAGGGGGGGTACTGTTCATCTATATCTATCCCAATGAGCCGTTTATCGAATCGTTGCAATTGATGGTCGATCCCGAAGAGAAGGAAGAGATCTTCGGAAAGTGGGTTTTTATGATCCGATAAATAATCAAACCCATTTAAATGTTCCTGCTATTCTATATTTCCTTGCCAAGGGCGCTCAACCTACAGGAACCGTTCATGATATTTCACAGAAAGCGGGGGTTTTTACAGAAGTTAGTCTTAATCAAACGAAATTCTATTAAGGAATAGAACAAAAAAGAGGGTGTGGATGCGCTTTATCTAGTTTTGTATAATTTTTTCTTTACTATCCCCCCTTTTGTTCTATTCAGACCTATTTCTTTTCGGTTTTTTTTTTCAAGTCTTTCTCTAAAAAAGTATTCTTAAAGTTTTTTATTTATCTAATTCTTTAGATATTATTTATTAATTTCCATATTTATTATATGTGTTCTTGCATTATCAATCCAATTAAGCACACACTTACAATCTAAATATTCTAGTCTCATGGAAAGAATTCCTTCTGCCCGGATGATGATCAGATTTCTCTTACTCCATTGCTTGATTCTTTCCTTCATGATTGCATCAGCCAACACTACAAGTATTACCACAGACCAACAAGCCCTTCTTTCCCTGAAAGGTCATGTAACTGATGATCCAGCCAATTTCTTGGCTAGAAATTGGAACACAAGTAGCTCTGTCTGTAATTGGACGGGCGTCACTTGTGATGTCCGTAGTCGTAGAGTCACAGCCTTGAATATGTCTGGGTTAACTCTCACTGGCACTATCCCTTCTGAACTTGGGAATCTCTCGTCTCTTCAAACACTTGATCTCAGTTTTAATTGGTTTTCGGGTTCCATTCCCACCTCTATCTTCAACATGTCTTCTTTACTTTCTATTGATTTTACAGACAATGCACTATTTGGCGAACTCCCACCAAATTTTTGCAATCACCTTTCCAATTTGGAATCCCTATTTCTTGAAAGTAACATGTTTCATGGCAAGATACCATCCACTTTATCAAACTGCAAACGGCTGCGAAACATATCTTTATCGCTTAATGATTTTTCTGGGACCATACCAAAAGAAATTGGCAACGTGACAAAGCTTATCGGGTTATATCTTCGAGGGAACCAACTCCAAGGTATGATCAATGAGTTTAATTAATTGATGAAAATTAATAATGTCTCACTTTTATTAATCCTGTCAGCATAAAATTATTAAATAATATTGAGTAAAAATATATTATCTATTTTCACGCTAAAGCTTTTTTATTTCATTTTTTTCTTCTTGAGCGCCGGTTAATAATAAGTTAAAATATTTAACGCATATGTTACTCATGGATTTTAGGAGAAATTCCAGAGGAGCTCGGGAATCTTGCTGAATTAGAGGAGTTATGGCTACAAAATAATTTCTTAACTGGAACCATTCCTTCATCAATCTTCAATCTTTCTTCTCTATCGAATTTGGATTTGTCAGTTAATAACTTGACAGGTAGTCTTTGCGAATAATATGCATTTGTGACATCAACACAAAATATTTGACATGAAATCACTGTTTATCTTTATATAATTGGTGATGCCATCGCTAACAAATGATTTCTTAAGAGGCATCATTCCTTCTCAACTTGGGAATCCATCTTCACTTCAAACACTTTATCTTAGCTATAAATCCCTCTCCGGTCCAATCCCTTACTTCTTCTTATGCAAGTTTTCTTAACAAGATAATATTCGTTTTGAATAATGAATATAATATATTATTTGGAGAACTCCCAGGTGAACTCCCGACAAATATTTGCAACAACCTTCCTTTTCTGGAAGTCCTCTTTCTGAAGGAAAACAGCTTTGACGGCAAAATCCCATCGACTTTATCAAGGTGCAAACTTCTACAAAAATTATCTTTGTCGGTCAATAACTTCTCGGGAGACATACCAAAAGAAATCGGCAATTTGACCAAGCTTAAGTATTTATATCTTGACCAAAACAAACTCCAAGGCATGTATGATTTATATTTATGTCATTTTTTTAGTTATCACTCCGTGTATTTTACTTGGGCCGCTGTATGCTCGTTCCTAGAATAACAGGTGTTTATTTACTTGAAAATCAATTTTTGTTAAGCATTTTAAATGGAAACCTTATAACAAATGTTGACAGTAACTTTGAATAAGCAGAGAATTATAATAGATAAAGGGATTTGGGTCCTCTCATATTCTAATCTTTCTTAAATTTTGTATAAGATCATGACACATGTTGTTTATGCCTTTCTCAGTCCATGACTTAAATTATCTAGACATTCCTTATTAAAATTAAAACACATCATTTCATTGCCTAATTAAAACTCTAAGAATAACGGCTCTAAGATTAACGAACGTCTAACAAGCATAAACCTTATATTTCTTTCACTTTGTTAGTTTTTCTCTTTCTCTTTTCTATTGCATCTGGTTTTCTTTTATTTTCTGATCGCACAACTTTTGATAATCTATCAAGCAGATTAGATGTTTTTCTTTTCTTTCTTTTTTTGTTCCTTTTTTTTAATAGCCTTTCTAGGGTCAAAAATCAGATGGAGAATTAGAAAGATGGAACATTTTCTATAAGTGTGAAAAGTTAAATTAATTTTAGAGATTGCAAATAGAAATTATCTTCAATTGATATTGTCTACTTCATCTGTCAATTGTTATTGCAGAATACCAATGACAGTAACGCATCCAATTTTAATCTAATTCCAAGACGTAAATTCGTAAAAGAATTAAGAATTAGTTGGCAATGTTTCTTCTTTGCTCATGTTCATACCAAAAGTTCATACGTTTATTTAGGCATGAAAAAAAAATGTGTTTTGATTTCGAAAAGGAAAGTCTAAACTAGATTAAATCCTAGCCTTAGAGCATGTTTGGTTCTGCTTATCTCGTCATTTTACAAAAACTTTGTTTATTTCTTTTTAATAAACTATTTGACGTTATCTTGTCATTTGTTAGAAATCTATGAGATTATGCAAAATTTTGTAAATTATGTTTCAGCAGATAGTCTATTAATAAATAATTTCTTAAACGGGCACCATTCCTTACGTTAGACATCTATTTCAGCTGCAACGGCTTGATCTCAGTGATAACCAATTCTTTGGTTCTTTCCCCGCTTTCAAATTCAAAATGCCTTCTTTACAAGTTCTTGATTTCAGTGTCAATAGACTATCTGCTGAACTCCCTGCAATTTTTTTGCAACAATCTTCCTTTTTTGGAAGAACTGTATTTGTCCAAAAATATGTTTTATGGCAAAATACCCTCTGATCTAGGAAATTGCAGTTATTTGCAAATCTTATTTATGTGGTGTAATGATTTCTTTGGAGCCATACCAAAGGAAAACGTAATTGGCCACTCGTGTGATATTTTAACTTCATCAATGATGCGCAATCTTATAAGTTACAATATCTTAAAGGTTAGTGTGATATTTTACCTTAATTTAGTGTTTGAGTATTTCAACTGAATAAATTAAGAACTGGTACTCGGTGGTATTTCAGCTGATAAATATGAAAAATAGGCTAAAAAAGTTATTTTATTGAAATAATAGTTAAAATAGAGAAGTACAACACACATTATTTTTACGCCTATAATTAATATTAGCATTCCCCGGCTTAGCCTTTAATTTTCGCCACACATTTGATCTTTTAGTAAGATTTTCTATCATAAATTCTCAGAAGTGTGCACAACACACACACACACACACACACACACACACACACACACACACACACACACACACACACACACACACACATATATATATATATATATATTTGCATATAGTGGAGGATGAAATCAATTTTGGTTCCAAACATCAACAGTTAGTGTTTATCAAATATTTTATTATGGCTTAAAAACTAGAGCTACTTAACTTAAATACCAAATAGGCCTTAAAACATACTAAATCATTGATGGATGAGTGGTGACAGAATTGAGTTTGTTTTTATGTATTGTTTATTCTCTGAAACAAATCAATCTGAATATAGTTATTTCAAAATACAGGTGAGATACCTCATGAAATCAATATTCTTCCACAGTGATATCTATTCATATATTCACTGTAGTAGCACATAGAAAAATAAACTAAAAATTTAGTTTGAAAAAAATTCTTATGTTCATACAAATATTATATTACTAATTCCAATTAATATTAAAATGAGCAGTTTCTTTATGTTTTTTATTTAACGATGACGTGAATATTGGAGTTATTAATATTTATATTGAATTAATAAGAAAAACATTTATTGATTTATTAACATTTTATCTATGTATAATAATTAATCTTAAACTCATTTTTAATAATTTTAAATACGAATACTCATTTCATGATATAAAAGTGTATAATTTATTATTTAAAAATTTAAATTATTCTTTTTTTTTCAATTTAAATTTAAATTGTTCATTTTTTTAATTGTCTTTCTAGGGTCCAAAATCAGATGGAGAATTTGAATGATGGAACAATATCTATAAGTGTGAAAAGTTAAATTATTTTCACAGATTGCAAATAGAAATTGTGTTCAATTGATATTGTCTACTTCATCTGTCAATAGTTATTGCAGAATACCAATGACAATAACACATCCAATTTTAATCTAATTCCATGACATAAATTCGTAAAAGAATTAAGAATTAATTTACAATGTTTCTTCTTTGCTCATGTTTATGGCAAAAGTTTAAAAGTTAGTGATATAATTGTTAGGAAATTGGTGGGTGCAGCAGGACCGCAGCTAAAATAAAATTGGAAATAAAATAAAGAATAAGCACAAAAGAGGACACCGAAAATTACGTGGTTCGGCTTTTAGCCTACGTCCACGGGCGAAAACAGAAGGAAATATTTTACTAGTGAAAAGGAGTTACAAGTATTGTAGTATTTTAGCTCACTACCCAAAACCCCAATACACCCAAACTCTCTCAATCACTGTAACAAGAGCTTATAAATGCAAGCTCTCTAAACTTTCTCTCAACTGCTAGATTGCTCTCTCAAATGGAATGCATAAACTCTTCATCTGCACTTCTATTTATAGCAAACTAGTGGCCAAGAAAATCAAAGCCGCATTCACCAAATTCTTCATCAAAACCGTGTGCATCAAATTCAATCTTCAAACTTGTTGCAAGCTGACAATTCTTTTCAAAGCTTCTAGATGCAGCCAAGATGCAGCCATGCCAAACTCTTCTAGATGCAGCCAACGCCAACATTGACATTCTCCCACTTGGAGATTAGATTGAAAAACAATCAATCTCCACACCATCCTATCTGCTTCGCCATAATCATGTTGCCTACGTTTCTGCTAGGCCACAAGAGGATCTACTCCAGACAAACTTATCAGTATTTATCGGCTTGGTCAAAACATCTGCTAGGTTCTCTTTGGTATGGATTTTCTGCAAATCTACACTTCCATCTTCCACTACTTCACGAACGAAGTGATACTGGACTCCTATGTGTTTTGTCCTGGAATGAAAGGCTGGATTCCTTGCAATGTGCAATGCACTCTGACTGTCACAAAACACAGGAATTTTTTGTTGTTTGTGCCCGAGCTCCTCCAATAACCTTTGTATCCAAATAGCTTCCTTGCAAGCTTGTGTAGCTGCCATGTATTCTGCTTCTGTTGTAGATAAAGCCACAACGGTCTGCAGTTTCGAAACCCAGCTTACAGCTGCTCCCGCAAGTGTAAACACATAACCAGTAGTGGATTTCCTTTTATCAAGATCTCCTGCAAAATCTGAATCCACATAGCCCCTGACAGTAAACTCTGATCCTCCATAACATAATGCAACATCTGAGGTTCCTCTGATGTATCTCAGAACCCTCTTCACAGCTATCCAATGCTCTTCACCAGGATTCGCCATGTATCGACTAACTGCTCCCACTGCTTGTGCAATGTCCGGTCTTGTACATATCATAGCGAACATTAAACTTCCCACTGCTGATGCATACGGTACTCGAGACATCTCCTTTCTCTCTGCTTCATTGCTAGGACACATACGTGAGGATAATCACAAAAGAGGACACCGCAGACACGCAGCTAAAGTAAAATTGGGAGAAAAATAAAGAACAAGCATTCACCAAATTCTTCATCAAAACCGTGTGCATCAAATTCAATCTTCAAACTTGTTGCAAGCTGACAATTCTTTTCAAAGCTTCTAGATGCAGCCAAGATGCAGCCATGCCAAACTCTTCTAGATGCAGCCAACGCCAACATTGACAATAATAAGTAGTTGAGAAGAAGAAGTTCAGACGTTTATTTAGGCATGAAAGCGAGCGTTTTGATTTTGGAATGGAAAGTCTAAACTAGATTAAATCCTAGCCTTAGAGCATGTTTGGTTCTGCTTATCTCGTCGTTTGACAAAAACTTTATTTATTTATGTTTTCATAAATTGTTTTTTTAATTTCTTTTCAGGCAAAAACTTTTTTTAGTTCCTTTTTTTCTTCTTGAGTGCCGGTTAATAAGTTAAAATATTTAACGCATATGTTACTCATGGATTTTAGGAGAAATTCCAGAGGAGCTCGGGAATCTTGCTGAATTAGAGGAGTTATGGCTACAAAATAATTTCTTAACTGGAACCATTCCTTCATCAATCTTCAATCTTTCTTCTCTATCGAATTTGGATTTGTCAGTTAATAACTTGACAGGTAGTCTTTGCGAATAATATGCATTTGTGACATCAACACAAAATATTTGACATGAAATCACTGTTTATCTTTATATAATTGGTGATGCCATCGCTAACAAATGATTTCTTAAGAGGCATCATTCCTTCTCAACTTGGGAATCCATCTTCACTTCAAACACTTTATCTTAGCTATAAATCCCTCTCCGGTCCAATCCCTTACTTCTTCTTATGCAAGTTTTCTTAACAAGATAATATTCGTTTTGAATAATGAATATAATATATTATTTGGAGAACTCCCAGGTGAACTCCCGACAAATATTTGCAACAACCTTCCTTTTCTGGAAGTCCTCTTTCTGAAGGAAAACAGCTTTGACGGCAAAATCCCATCGACTTTATCAAGGTGCAAACTTCTACAAAAATTATCTTTGTCGGTCAATAACTTCTCGGGAGACATACCAAAAGAAATCGGCAATTTGACCAAGCTTAAGTATTTATATCTTGACCAAAACAAACTCCAAGGCATGTATGATTTATATTTATGTCATTTTTTTAGTTATCACTCCGTGTATTTTACTTGGGCCGCTGTATGCTCGTTCCTAGAATAACAGGTGTTTATTTACTTGAAAATCAATTTTTGTTAAGCATTTTAAATGGAAACCTTATAATAAATGTTGACAGTAACTTTGAATAAGCAGAGAATTATAATAGATAAAGGGATTTGGGTCCTCTCATATTCTAATCTTTCTTAAATTTTGTATAAGATCATGACACATGTTGTTTATGCCTTTCTCAGTCCATGACTTAAATTATCTAGACATTCCTTATTAAAATTAAAACACATCATTTCATTGCCTAATTAAAACTCTAAGAATAACGGCTCTAAGATTAACGAACGTCTAACAAGCATAAACCTTATATTTCTTTCACTTTGTTAGTTTTTCTCTTTCTCTTTTCTATTTCATTTTCTTCTATTTTGTGATCAGTCAACAAATTTTGATAATCTATTAAGCAGATTAGATGTTTTTCTTTTCTTCCTCTTTTTGGTCTTTTTTTTAATTGTCTTTCTAAGGTCAAAAATCAGATGGAGAATTAGGAAGATGGAATAATATCTATAAGTGTGAAAAGTTAAATTAATTTCAGAGATTGCAAATAGAAATTGTGTTCAATTGATATTGTCTACTTCATCTGTCAATTGTTAATGCAGAATACTAATGACAGTAACACATCCAATTTTAATCTAATTCCATGATGTAAATTCGTAAAAGAATTAAGAATTAATTGGCAATGTTTCTTCTTTGCTCATGTTTATACCAAAAGTTCAAAAGTTAGTGATGCAATAAGTAGTACGGAAGAAGAAGTCAGAAACAAGCAACAGTTTGTGATAATGGCGGTTAGGATCAGACGTTTATTTAGGCATGAAAGCAAGCGTTTTGATTTCAAAAAGGAGAGTCTAAACTCGATTAAATCCTAGCCTTAGAGCATGTTTGGTTCTGCTTATCTCGTCATTTGACAAAAACTTTATTTATTTATTTTTTCATAAATTGTTTTTTATCTCTTTTCAGGCAAAAAGTTTTTTTATTTCATTTTTTTCTTGTTGCTCGCTGGTTAATACATTAAAATAGTTTACGCATTTGTTACTCATGGATTTTAGGAGAAATTCCAGAGGAGCTGGGGAATCGTGCAGAATTAGAGGAGTTATGGCTAGATAATAATTTCTTAACTGGAACCATTCCTTCATCAATCTTCAATCTTTCTTCTCTGTCGAGTTTGGATTTGTCAGATAATAACTTGACAGGTAACTTCCCTAACGACATGCATATGTGAAATCTTCCTCTTCTTCGTAATTTTACATCTCCCGTTATAAATTCTCTTATAGGGATATGTCATGTCATTTCCACTATTTAATATTATCTTGTTATTTGTTAGAAATCTATGAGATTATGCAAAATTTTATAAATTATGTTACAACAGATAGTCTATTAATAAACAATTTCTTAAACGGGCACCATTCCTTACGTTGGACATCTATTTCAGCTGCAACGACTTGATCTCAGTGATAACCAATTCTCCGGTTCTTTCCCCTCTTTCAAATTCAAAATGTCTTCTTTACAAGTTCTTGATTTCAGTGTCAATAGACTATCTGCTGAACTCCCTGCAAATTTTTGCAACAATATTCCTTTTTTGGAAGAGCTTTATTTGTCCAAAAATATATTTTATGGCGAAATACCCTCCGACCTAGGAAATTGCAGTTATTTGCGAATCTTATTTTGTGGTTTAATGATTTCTCTGGAGCCATACCAAAGGAAATCAGTAACTTGACCAAGCTTGAAAAGTTAGATCTTTAGTTTAACAGACTCGAATGTGCTTCTTATTATAGTTCATGTTATATCCACTCGTGTGATATTTTACCTTAATCAATGATGCGCAATCTTATAAGTTACAATATCTTGAAGGTTAGTGTGATATTTTACCTTAATTTAGTGTTTGAGCATTTCAATTGAATAAATTGAGAACCGGTCCTCGGTGGTATTTCAGCTGATAGATATGAAAAATAGGCTAAAAAAGTTATTTTTCTGAAATAATAGTTAAAAATAGAGAAGTACAGTACACATTATTATTAAGCCTATAATTAATATTACCATTCCCCAGCTTAGCCCTTTACTTTTCGCCACGTGTGATCTTTTAGTAAGATTTTCTATCATAAATTCTCGGAAGTATTAAGATATATATATATATTTATTTATTTATTTATTTATCATATAATGAAGGATCAAATTAATTTTGGTTCCAAACAATCGCATTTAGTGTTTATCAAATATTTTAGTATTGTACCTTAAAAACTAGAGCTACTTAACTTCAATACCAAATACGCCTTAAAACATACTAAAGCATTGATGGATGAGTGGAGACAAAATTGAGTTTGTTTTTATGTATTGTTTATTCTCTGAAACAAATTTAAATATAGTTATTTCAAAATACAATTAAGATACCTCATGAAATCAATATTCCTCCACCATGATATCAGTTCATATATTCACTGTAGTAGCACATAGAAAAATAAAGTAAAAATTTAGCTTGAAAAAAATTCTGATGTTCATACAAATATTATATTACTAATTCAAATTTATATTAAAATGAGTATTTTCTTTATTTTTTATTTAATAATGGCGTGAATCCTGGTATTATTAATATTTATATTTAATTAATAAGAAAAAAATTTATTAATTTATTAATATTTTATCTATGTATAATAATTAATCTTAAACTCATATTTAATCATTTTAATTACTAATACTCATTTCATGATATAAAAGTGTATAATTTATTATTTAAAATAAATTTGAATTATTTTTTTTTCAAAATACAGGTGAGATACCACATGAAATCGGTAATCTCCATAATCTGGAATGGATGGCGTTTAGTTTTAACAAATTAGTTGGTGTTGTCCCAACTACAATCTTAAATGTGTCAACACTAAAATTCCTTTATCTTCATAGTAACTCACTCTCGGGAAGACTTCCATCAAGCGCAGACATCCGACTTCCAAATCTCGAAGAACTTCTCTTGTGGGGTAATAATTTTAGTGGCACAATTCCTAGTTTCATCTTCAATGCTTCTAAGCTCTCTATAATAGACTTGCAAAGCAACTCATTCTCCGGTTTTATTCCAAACACATTTGGCAACTTAAGAAACCTTAAGTGGCTTGGTTTAAATGACAATTATTTGACATCTTCAACTCCAGAATTGAGGTTTCTACCCTCGTTGTCAAATTGCAAGTATTTGGAGTATTTTGGCTTCTATAATAATCCACTAGGTGGCATTCTTCCAAGGGCTATAGGCAATCTTTCTCAATCTATGGAAGACTTTCGGATGCACAATTGCAACATTAGTGGCAGCATTCCTGAAGAGATCAGCAACTTGACCAACTTGATAGCAATTTATTTAGGAGGAAACAGCTTGAATGGATCAATTCCGATTGCACTTGGCAAATTACAAAAGCTTCAATTATTGAGTTTGGAAGATAATCAATTGGAAGGATCAATCCCAGATGATCTTTGTCGTTTAGCTGCACTGTTTGAGTTGGACTCTGGGGGCAATAAGCTTGATGGATTCGTACCAGCATGCTTTGGCAATCTCACTAATCTAAGGAATCTCTATTTGGGCTCCAATAAGCTAACTTCTATTCCTTCAACTTTATGGAACCTTAAGGACATTTTGTACCTTGACTTGTCTTCAAATTTTTTTACTGGTCCATTCCCATCAGAGATTGGAAATTTGAAGGTTTTGGTACAAGTAGATTTGTCGATGAATAATTTTTCAGATGTTATCCCAACAACAATTGGAGGCCTAAAAGATCTACAATATCTCTTTTTAGAATATAATAGATTACAAGGCTCAATTCCTGATTCAATTGGTGATTTGATAAACTTGAAATCCTTAAATTTATCCAATAATAATCTCTCTGGAACTATTCCTATATCTTTAGAGAAATTGTTAAATCTCAAAGATATAAATGTTTCTTTCAATAAGCTGGAAGGGGAGATTCCTAATAAGGGACCTTTTAGAAATTTCTCAGCTGAATCATTCGAGGGAAATGAATTATTGTGTGGTATGCCCAATCTACAAGTCCCACCATGCAGAACTAGAATCCATCACACATCAAGGAAAAATGATCTTCTCATAGGGATTGTCTTGCCATTGAGTACTATATTTATGATGGCAGTGATTTTGTTGATATTAAGATATCGAAAGAGAGGGAAACCACTGCCAAATGATGCTAATATGCCACGAATATCAAATCAGAGAAGGTTTACATACCTAGAACTTTTTCAAGCTACAAACGGATTTAGTGAAAACAATCTAATCGGCAGAGGAGGTTTTGGCTCTGTTTACAAGGCAAGAATTCAGGATGGGATGGAGGTTGCAGTAAAGGTTTTTGACCTACAATATGGAAGAGCATTTAAGAGTTTTGATATTGAATGTGACATGATAAAACGTATTCGCCATCGAAACATTATAAAAACCATTAGCAGTTGTTCAAGTGATGATTTTAAAGCGTTGGTATTAGAATACATGCCTCATGGAAGTCTGGAGAAGTGTTTGTAGTCGAGCAACTACATTTTGGATATTTTTCAAAGATTGAACATAATGATAGATGTTGCATCAGCTTTGGAATATCTGCACTTTGGTTATTCAGTGCCAATAATTCTTTGTGACTTAAAGCCCAGCAATGTATTGTTAGATGATAATATGGTTGCTCATTTGAGTGATTTTGGCATGGCAAAGCCCTTACTCAAAGAAGATATCTTTGACTCAAACACAAACACTTGCCACCATAGGCTATATGGCACCAGGTTTGTTACATAATAAATATTTTTTTATTTCTTTAATAATTTCTGATATGTTATTTATTTGTTTTGATCTTCATTTACGCATAATATTATAAATTATACTATCTTAATATGTAATTGTTGCAATCCATAGAGTATGGAAGAGAAGGACGAGTATCCACAAATGGGGATGTTTATAGTTTTGGGATTATGTTAATGGAAACATTTACTCGGAAGAAACCCACAGATGAAGTTTTTTCTGGAGAAATGACATTAAAGCGTTGGGTTAATGACTTCCTACCCATTTCAGTTATGGAAGTTGTTGATGCAAATCTGTTAAGTCAGGAGGACAAACATTTTACGACCAAAGAGCAATGTGTGTCATTTATCTTCAATTTAGCTATGAAGTGTACTGTAGAATCACCAGAGCAGAGAATGAATGCAAAACAAATTGTTACAAGACTCCTAAAAATCACAGACTCAATGCTTAAAAATGTTAAGGGGTAGACGCATTTGACACTCAAATTGATTTTCCTTCACTGGTAACAAATTGTAATCCTTGCAATGAATAACTCCAATAATTTTGTGTGTGAGTATTATCTAACTTTAAATTCTTGCCAATGCTAGGTCTGCTTTCCTTGGTTGTTGTGCCCGCATGTGATCCTGCCTTCTCTCACTTTCAAATATTCATTCTAAATTAGCTATATACGATTCGGAAGGGAACAAATTTGACGCTTGGTTTGTTTGCTGCATCTATTTCTAATATGATTTGTTACTGTGCAATTTAAGTCCCTTTAATTTTCCATAGAAATTTCTGCCATTTGTTTAGGTTTAATTATATTTATATTTTTTCTATAGGCAAAATCTGGACTTTCATTTATATAATCAGGTCAGCGTGATTTAATTATTGTTCTTTTGCTTTATGTGTGGAAAATTATTAATATTTTGTTAAGACTTAGAAGGATTGAAAGTTTCAGTGCATTTAGTTATATACCCATCAGTTTATGCGTATATCACATTTTATGACAACCAAAACTAGTAGATTGAGAAATTGACCTTATTATATGTCAAATGACCTAAATATTTTGTTCAAAACTAGGGAAGCTATTTACAGTTCCTTTTAAAATGATATTCTTACTTGCACGTAAAATTAGAGAAGAACATATATGACACTGAAACCCACAAATGAAATTTTTTCTGAAAAAATGAGATTGAAGCATTGGGTTAATGATTTGTGGCCCATTTCAGTTATGAAAGTTGTTGATGCAAATCTACTAACTCGGGAGGACAATTATTTTATGACCAAAGAGCAACGTGTGTCACTTGTCTTCAATTCCGCTATGGAGCGTACTGTAGAATCACCAAAGTAGAGAATCAATGCAAAGGAAATTGTAATGGGATTCTTAAAATTTATATACTCGTTGCTTTAAAATGTTAAAGAACTAGATGTATGAGACAATCAAATAGATTTTCTTTTCTTTCACTGGTAATGAATTATAATCTTTGCAATGAATGCCTTCAATAATAATGTGTAAGAGTATTATCTAACTTTTAATTCATGCCTAATTGCTAGATTTGTTTTCCTTGGCTGTGCCCTCGTATGATCCTGACTTCTCTCATTTTCATATTCATTCTAAATTAGCTACGGTTCGGATGAGAACGGATTTGTCACATGGTCAGTTTGCTGTGTCTTATTCAATTTCTAAGGTCATTTGTTACTGTGCAATTTGAGTTCTCATTTGGCCGAAATCGTTGCCGCGTGAGCTTCCCGAAGCCGCCAACAAAAACCCTCAAAACAAGTTAAGTTTTTTTTTTAATTAATTCTTTGAGGTTTGGTTTTTTATTAGGCGTTATTTTTCTCTTGATATACTAATTTTTTTTTGTTTGGTTTTTGGTGTTATTTGCTTGTTTTGAGCTCCGCACTCATTGTTCGGAATACTAAATATGGGTACTCACAAATTTGGTAAAGATTTATCCATTCAGCTTCTTTTTCTTTTATTTTTAATTTTTTGACCAATCTTATTTTATATGTGTTGATATTCAATTTATTCCTTTTAAGTAGTTTTTTTTTTTTCTGTTTTTCAGAAACTTTTATTGATGTTTCTAGAGACTCACCATCATATACTGTTGCTTGATGATTTAATGCTATATACTGATGCTATATAATCACCAACTTTATTTTTAATTGAAACTGTTAGCAATTTTTTGGGTTATTTGTTCATCGGTGGTTGTATGTCTCAATTATGTAGTGCTATAGATTGGAAGTTTGGAATTGAGCTATTTGCTAAGAGGTAAAAAATACCTCAATTTTTAAATAAGCTCTTATGACTTTGTTTCATGGAAGTGTGATTGATTATCTTTTTTTATTATTATTTGATTTTGGGTAGCCTTTTTGGTAATGTCAGGGTTAACACTTGCCAAGGGACAGAGAGCTTTATTAAGAGGCTTGGGAGTTAAAGCTTGTGATTTAGGTAGGTAACTTTGTGCAATTGATGTTTTGTTATTTCAAAACTGAAAAGTAAGGTTGTTATTGGTTTTACATGTCTAATTTTGTTAGAAAATTGATTATTGAACTCAAAAGAAGATAAATAGTTTATTGATTCTGCAGAAATTTAAAGATTGTTGGACTGTTATCATAACTTTGATTGTTTCGAAATATGACTAAATGATGCTTGATTTGCTTGAAATTTTGAGTATTGTATCTTTCGAGTCTGGACATTTTGGAATGAATTGAACTAATAGTTGATTCATAATGGATTCGTCAAATTGGTCAGTTGCTGTTGGAATTCATCAGAAACTGTGTATGTACCATGTTTGGTGTTATAAACGAATAATCTAATGGCGTCGAAATGAGCCGAAATTTTGAGATATTAAACTCTACAGCTTTAGCCGCAAACCCCTTGACAGAACTGTTCACCTGTGTTTGATCTTATGAAACATTAGCTTAATGATATCAGAGAGTTATATGTGTAATTATGTTCTGGGAATTATCATCCCAACATTTTGAGTATTTTAAATTTTAATAAATCACCAATACTCAGCTGTTTTTGTGTGAATTAAAAAGGCATTTTTGATTTGTTTAGTTCAACCTGTGAGAACCTATTATAGAGTTGTCCAAATGGCTTGAAAATTTTATATGTTGTGCGTTTATGTGTCTAATAATATTCTGCAAGTTTTCATAATATTCTAAGTAGTATTGAATTTTTAAAGAAAATCAGAAGCTTAGGTTGTTGGTGTTTCCCGTCAATAAACCAGTTTTCTGTAACTCTATATTGGATCATAGAAATAGTAATAAATGAAACTAAATTGAGCTAAAATGTTATATTCTAGGTTCTTTACATGTCTAGATTATATCTACAAATTTGTATAGTAACTTAACCAACCTAAAAATTTAAAGGGATTATTGAACAAGGCCTGTCCTTGTTACGTGGTCTAAAATAACGCCAAAGGTTTCTACAGATTTTCATGAATTTTATTTGTACATCATTTGTTATTTGATCGTTGAAATTATAGACTTTGAAGTTTGGTCTTATAGATCAGAGATTGGCATTGTTTTGGCTCGAATGCAAACTTAAATGGATTCTTGAGATTGATTCTTATGTGTTTAAATGTCAATTTTCTTTTGGAATCTTTGAGCATGTTTTCATAGCCTCTTGGATAAATGAGATGTGATGAGAATCATTATGCTTAAAAGTGTATGGGCTAATAGCTCATGCCTTTTTTTTTTTTCAAGTATTTTGTCAATGGAGATGCTGGAAGTAGTTTGTGTGCTATGCTTAGACAATGCTTTCGAGTTTCATAAGTTTTAGCTCACTTCTTGGATGGGGGAGTGACACAGGTCGACACCTTTTTTGTACTGGTAATGGTGAGGGAAAGCCTCCATTGCTCACGACATATGGTGGAAGATGATGGTGAAAATTAATTCTTGTATGGCGTGCACCTGCCAACTCTCTTCTTTACGCATTTCTTTTCTTTTTTTTTCATTTTTTTAATTATTACAAAGTTTTAGATGCCTTTGTTGTTAGGAAATTGAACTTTCTCCCAAGATCACTCTAAGCAATTTGTCAAGTAATAAATTAACAAGAAAAATTAAATGAAGAATACACTAATCACACAACACAAGATTTACGTGGAAAACTCCAAATCCGGAGAAAAATCACGGTCGTTGTCAAAAGACAACCAGAGAAAATATTCACTATGTGGAAAATTATTACAACCACACTTTCAGAAATAATTTCTCTCACCCAAGCCCCAAATACACCCAATTTCTCACTAAATTCTAGAAAACTTCACAAATCCCTCATCTCTCTTTCTCTCACAAGAAAATAGATTTTGGGGATGCTTGAAACTTATGGAGAGCCTCCCCTTTTATAGCTAAAAATGGCTATAAAATAATATATTTTTTCTTAAATTTCTTCATTCAAAGATCTTTGAATGTTGATAATGGCTGGTAAAAGATAATTTGATATAGATTAAATAGCTGAAGAAAAATATTATTTCTTTTTCACACTTTTTCTTTACACGATCCTATACAATTTATACAAAGATAAGGAGGTATTTTAGGACTATGTTATGGCTTGACATAGGAGAGTTTCCTATTATACCCACGAAAATTGTGATTTGAGAAAGTTTAGGCTAAAACTAATACTAGCCATTGTTGTCAAGTCTTGAACTCGGTAAGCCTTTAGCTGGAAAATTTATTCCTTCCTTTTGTAGAGTTCATGATTGCCTTGCTGTCATTGTCTTGATTGTGGTTGATTTGAAGTTGATTCTTATCAGTTGGCACCCCATTTAGAAGGGCGGTGCCAGCTTGCCACTTTTTACATTCTCCCACTTGGAGATTTGATTGAGAACCAATCAATCTTCACACCATACTTAATGTCTTCACCTTAGTCATAATTCTCCACATAAAGAATTATCGCACTCCACCATAAAGAGTATACCACTTAAAATTAATTGCCAATTCTAAGAATTTTACATCGGCACATGTCAAATATCCTACTGAAATTATGGTGCAACTTCCATGTTGGCTTTCCTGGAAGTTTATGCTTTCCTGGAAGTTCATTAGCCATCGACATAAATTCCACCACACACCCTGCATCAATGCCAACCATGCCTTGTGTGCAAATCTTGTGGACCCGCTAGTAGTAACACATCCCCTTTCATGGTACTAGCGATATACCATGAGGATGTCGTCGTCATCTATTTTACAAGGGACCATTGTCTCCTACGATGATGAGAGACTTACCACTAGCAATGCTATTAGTATCTGATCTGGAGCCACTTGTCGATCCTGCTCCATTTCTACTATGACAATCTCTTTTTAAGTGTCCCGATTGTCCACACCCCCAGCAGACTCCTTTCTTCTTAGATTTATCTTTCTTTCAATTCCCTACAACTGCCAAAGTTGAGACATCTGTAGTTTCAGTACTTTCACCGCTCAGTCTTCTTTCTTCTAAGAGTAAAGTACTAGTAACTTCTTCAAGATCTACTGTCTCCTTCCGGTACATCAAAGTAGGTAACTTGTGTTTATAGGAACTTGGAAGTGACCAAAGCAACCTAAGCGCCTTGTCCTCATCTTCAATTTTAACTCCAATGGTTTTTATTTCTGACACAATACCATTGAGAACACTGAGGTGATCGGAAACTTTTGTACCTTCAGCCATTCGCAGTGTGTGAAATCGCTCCTTCAGGTACAATCGATTTGAGATGCTCTTTGTTTGATACAACTTTTCTAGCTTCTCCCAAAGTTCTTTCGCTGTAGGAATATTTCCTACATTTACAAGAATATTCATTGTTAGACACAGTCGTATGGCACTTGCAGCTCTATCATCTAATTCTTCCCAATCTTCATCGCTTATACTAGCTTTTCCAGAGCCACTACCGGAAGCAGGGGATTGCTTCCCCTTCAATGCATTGTGTAACCCAGATTGAATCAACACATCCTTGACTTGAACTTGCCACAAGCCAAAGTTAATTCTCCCATCGAATTTTTCTATTTCAAATTTCACCAGACTTGAAAATTTCAATCATGACATATTTGCTTTGCAGATCAGCCTTTACTCTTCACTACAGACTATTTGGATTGGCTCCCACTGCCGCACGTGAACAGTACCATATACGTAAACAGTACTGTATATGTGAACAATATTGTATACATGAATAGTATCGTTTATGTAAATAGTGCCCCGACACCAAAACTTTAATTAATGGCTCTGATACCACTGTTAAGAAATTGAACTTCCTCCCAAGATCACTCCAAGTAATTTGTCAAGCAACAAATTAACAAGAAAAATTAAATGGAGAATACACTAATCACACAATACAAGATTTATGTGGAAAACTCTAAATCCGGAGAAAAACCACGGTTGTTGTCAACTCTAAATTATGTGGAAAATTATTACAACCACACTTTCAGAAATAATTTCTCTCACTCAAGCCCCAAATACACTCAATTTCTCATTAAATTCTAGAAAACTTCATAAATCCCTTAGCTCTCTTTCTCTCACAAGAAAATAGATTTTGGGGATGCTTGAAACTTATGGAGAACCTCCCCTTTTATAGCTAAAATGGATTGAAAATAATATATTTTTTCTTAAATTTCTTCATGTGAAGATTTGAATGTCAACATTCAAATCTTTGAATGTTGATAATGGCTAGCACCCCATCTAGAAGGGTGGTGCCCGACACCACTTTTCACATTTGTTTATGGGTTTCGTGGGTTTCATTTACAAGCTTTGATGAAATTAATCTAAAACAATTAAAGTGATGTATGTATTATTTGATTTTTAAAATAAAAAATTTACAAATTACCAATCGCACTAAAAAGAAATGAAAGTCATTTGGTAATTTAAAATTGTCACCATAGTTATTTTCGCTTGGAAAATTAAACAAATTACAAAATAATGAAACAAATAATAATTAAAATGATAAATTATTATTTGGAGTAATAATGATCACTTAAATTATCAAATAATCTTAACGCTAAGGCAACATTTTCATTTTTTTCTTAATAGATGGGGCTTAATTAAACTTAATTAATAAAAAAGAATATGAAACAAATGATTTTGATTATAAATTATCACTTGAAATGTTAAGAAATTTTGAAACGCAACATGATGTTTATACATGTGTCAGACGATGTGATACATGAAATATCAACGTCAAACATTCGTTGTATTACAAAACCACTTCATTTGTTGGAAGCGGCTAACTGCTTAATTCTTTGCTTAACAATCCGACTAACTGTTTCATTGTTAGTTATTTTCTTGAATGCAAGTAGTTAACCACTTGATTCCTTATTAAAACAGTCGGTTAACCGTTCATTGTTGAGTGTTTCCAAAGTGGAAGCAGTAAATTGCTTAATTCTTCGTTAAATGAGTTGGCTAACCGTTTCATTATTGGGTGTCTCTGGTTCATTGTTAAATAAGCTAGTTAGCCGACTTCGCGATTATATGCACTGTTACTTTATCTTCCTCGCCCATTTTCAAATTTTGTCTTTATTCAAGAAATAGAACAATTCAAATGAAATAGGCAACAAGTGAGATCAAACATATAACATGAAATTACATGTAAAAAGGTCACGTAAAACATGCAACATCTGAGTTTAAACATGCAACAAATGAGATTAAACATGAGAACCACATCAACATGCAAAAATTCACTTGAAAAATGCAACGACAGAGGTCAAACATGCAACAAGGACATGAAACGAACGGGAAAATTTTTATTTTTTGGCTTTATTCAATATATGCAACAATCTGTGTGAAACATGCAACAAGTGAGGTCAAACATGCAACATGAAATTTACGTGTAAAAAAGGTCACGTAAAACATGTAACATATGAGGTCAAACATGTAACATATGAGGTTAAACATAAGAACAATGTCAACATGCAACAGTTCACGTGAAAAATGCAACAACAGAAATCAAACAAGTAACACGGATGTGAAACATGAAACAGGCTAGAAAATTTTCATTTTCTAGCTTTATTCAAGACATGAGAAAATCCACGTGAAACATGCAATAAGTGAGGTCAAACATGCAACATGAAATTTACATGTAAAAAGGTAAGGTAAAACTTGCAACACATAAGGTCAAACATGCAACAGATGAGGTTAAAGATGAGAACCACGTCAACATGCCATAGTTAACGTGAAAGATGCAACAAGGGAGGTATACAAATGTGAAACATGAAAGGAGTGGGAAAATTTTCATTTTTTGGCTTTATTCAAAACATGCAATAAGTGAGTCAAACATGCAATATAAAATTTACATGTAAAAAGGTCATGTAAAACATGCAACAGTTAAGGTCAAACATGTAACACATAAGGTTAAACATGAAAACTGCGTCAACATGCAATAATTCATGTAAAAGATGCAACAACGAAGGTTAAACATACAACACGGACGTGAAACATAAAATAGGTGGGAAATTTTTCATTTTTTTGTTTTATTCTAGACATGCAACAATCCACGTAAAACATGCAACAAGTGAGATCAAACATGTAACATATGAGGTTAAACATGAAAACCATTTTAACATGCAACAGTTCACGTGAAATATGTGAGAATGGAGGTCAAACATGCAATAAGGACGTCAAACATGAAGCGGGCGAAAAAAAACTTTTTTGGGGGTATTTAGAATAATAAAGTTAAGAAAAATAACAAAACGTATGAAAATTTTGATGTTAAATATGACACATCACATATAATATATGAAACAAACATTTCTCCTTTATTATATAAATTTTGTTCTCTTGATTTTGACAACATTATATCTTTCTTTTATTTTTTGTTTATTATTTTTTTACAACTAATATTATTTTTTTTGTAATTTCTAAATTATTTATTTATTTAATTTTTTAAATTTCAAATAATGTGCAATCGGTTAATAAACGAATTGCACCAAGTCTTTGAGAGCCCAACTCTATACCGGCCCCTTGTATAAAACTCTGTTCTAAACACATCATGAAGGGATTCATTTATGTAGTTATGTTTTTTTATGCTTTCACTTCACTTAGATTCATCTTGTCTATCCGTTACAAAAATTGCATATATGATAATCCATCACATGATCATATTATAGCTAAGGAAGGACCACGGTTCCACTACAAGAAAACTGGCAATAGATGACAAACACTTGTTGACGGATTCTGAGTGGGTCATAAAAGCATGATATAGTTGTGATATATTTTTGTCTGTCATATATTCATGACTGATTTGTGATGGACTCGTGATAGAAAAAGAGTATGTCAAGAATATATGATGACTTTGTGATATAAATTTAAACGTCAATAAGTCATGATAGAAATTTAACGTTGGCTTAATTTTGGCGCGTTTTTGACCGAAACTTTTGGTGTTATTTAAAATAAAATATTACACGAAGGAAGACACGTCGTCGTTTTAGGGAAGTTGGAACGGCGACGTTTTGTACATAAATATAAAATATTATATTTTTAAAACTTTTTATTATAAAATAAAATTAAAAAACATGAAACGCACCGTTTTGGTGCTGAGTTTCACTTCTTCAATCCCTAATTTTTTCTAAGTATCAACACATACAACTCACAAACATACAGAGAGTATAGGGTAAGGCTAAAATCTCAGCCATCGTCATCTTGCCATTGTCTTACCCTCTTATATTGACTTCCTTTTCGCCATCATCTTACCAAAATTGACTTCCTTTTCGTCATCTTGCCATCGTCTTCCTAACATATCAAGTTACCGATTGCGTTGAGAAATTGAGTGGGTGAAAGTGCATTTTGTGGTATCGCCATTGTCTTCTTCTCCATCGTGTTCCTCGCCATCATTTTCTGTCCTCATCTTGCTGTCTTCCTCACCGTCATTTTTTGAAAGCCCTTGGTATGATTTCTATTCTGTCTTCATTTTGCATGTTGTTTGTTTTGCATAGATCTAAGTTAAATCAATTAATTCTATAAATAATCTAACGAGAAAACCTAATTAACAAATTGATTAGTTAATTTGTTGAAAGAGAGCAAAAAATGTAGGTTGTTAGGGTTAGTAGTAGCAGAAGCAATAGTGGCGTAGCATGAGTGAAGTGGATTTTAAAGATGAAGGATTAAAGAAAAGGGATAATTATTTTGCAGCAGTAGTACTACTAGTAGCAGGACCAAGAGCTAAATAATTTGCCTATTGTAGTAAATTTGCATGTCTAGGGTTAATTTTTCATTGAAGTTTGGGGTTGTTAGGAAATGAGTGAAGTAGCAGTACTTGTTTTTGCAACAAATTTATACTTAGAACCCAATTAGAACCTAATTTACCTTCTGATGCAAAATTGTATTTTATTTTATTGAAAATAGTATCTGTGTTTTTGTTGACTCTGTGTTTTTGTTGAAGCAGCTTGCTGCCACCTCTTTTGTTGCATCTCTTTTGCTGGAACAATTTGCTGTAGAGGAATTAATTTTATTTGATAAGTAAATTGCAGTTCTTAATTTTTAGAGTTTTGAGTTCGTTAGTTAATTAATAGTTGCACGATAGCAATTACTTTAATATTATGGTCCTTTATATGATAGTATGATTTGAAGTTGTATGGGGCTTTATTTGTATGTTAATGTTGTGGCTATTGTAATCTATCTATCTACTTGCATTTTGTGTTGTGACTAATGTAATGTGTGGGGTCGAAAATTTTTGTTATGTTTATCTTGCAGTAAGGGTATTTAAAGTGGTGTTAATTTGTACTTTTGCATATGTAGGGTTAATTTTTTTATTTAAGCATGGGGATATTAGGAAATGATGAAGTTCCAGTACTGGTTTTGCAATAAATTTATACTTAGAACCTAATTAGATCCTAATTTAGCTTCTGGTGTTAATCCTTTGTTTTTGTTGGAACAACTTGCTGCCACCTCTCTTGCTGCACAATTATTTCCTTTTCTCTTGCTGGAACAGTTTGCTGTAGAGGAATTAATTTGACCTGGTAAATAAATTACACTTCTTTATTTTAGAGTTTTGAGTTCGTTAGTTAATTTATAGATGCATGAAATATGTTTAAGATTATGGTCCTTTATATGATAACATGACCTGAAGTTGTATTAAGCTTGATTTTAGTGTTGTGTTTATTTACTACTGTAATGATTTTGAATACTGCAATGTGTTTAAGTACTTGTATTTTGTGTGGTGACTATTATAATGTGTGGGGTCAAAATTTGTTGTTTTGTTTATGTTGCAGTAAGGATATTTAAAATTGTTGTTTTGTTTATGTTGCAGTAAGGATATTTAAAGTGGTGTTAATTTGTACTTTGCTTAGATGAATTGGTAATATATTCTGATATTTTATTTATTTGTAACGTGCTTAATGTGTCAGGATCAAAACTAATTGAAATTGAAAATGGATAAGTCTTGGGTTCATTGTAGTAAAATGTCAAGTGAGTATGAAGATGGGGTTGAAGAATTTATGAAGTTTGTTGTTGGTAATTCTGAAGCCAGTAGCGTCATTAAATGTATGGATTTATCTTTCCGTACACATAAGGTTGTTCGTGAACATTTGTATTTTTATGGTTTTGATGTTTCTTACACAACCTGGAGTTGGCATGGGGAAGATGTCAATGACACACCACTTCCTATTGTAGATGTAGATATTCCATTTGAGTTTATAGACTATGATGATGGTAACACAGTAAATATGGTTAACGATGCTTATAGGGATTGTGCTGCAGATTCTAAAGCATTTAAAGAACTTCTAGAACAAGTTGAGAAGCCTTTGTACCCAGGATGCACAAATTTCACTAAGTTAGACACTTTGGTTAGCTTGTTCAATATAAAGGGAAATTTGGGTGGTCCGACACAAGTTTTACCGAGTTATTAAGTCTTCTAGCCAAGTTGCTGCCTGAAAGTAATGAAATTTATGTGTCTATGTACGAGGCCAAAAAGACGATGTCCGCTTTAGGCTTAAAATATTTGAAAATACATGCTTGCCTAAATGATTGCATACTTTACAGAAAAGAGTATGAAGGGTTGTCTGACTGTCCTAGTTGTGGTTTATCTAGATGGAAAAAAAAGGATGGTAGTGTTGACCAATATAGGAAGGGGGTTCCTGCGAAAGTTTTATGGTATTTTCCCCCCATACCTAGATTTAAACGCATGTTTCAGTCCTTAGAAACTGCCAAGGACTTGACTTAGCATGCAAATGAAAGAGTCGATGATGGTAAGCTCCGACATCCGGCAGACTCGCCATCATGGAAATTAGTAGATAACAAATGGCCTACATTTGCATTAGATCCTAACAATCTTCGTCTTGTGTTAGCAGTTGATGGAATAAATCCACATAGCTCTTTTAGTAGTACATATAGTTGTTGGCCAATTATACTTATAACATATAATCTTCCTCTGTGGTTGTGTATGAAACAGAAATTCATGATGTTGCCCCTACTGATTTCTAGTCCTCAACAACCGGGCAACGACATCGATGTTTACTTGGCACATTTGATAGAAGATTTACAAACTTTGTGGGCAGTTGGGGTAGAGGCTTATGATGCATACAGGAATGAGTTCTTTAATTTGCGGGCTGTGTTATTATGGACTATAAATGACTTTCCGGCATATGAAAATTTAGCTGGTTGCACTGTTAAAGGATATAATGCTTGTCTATATTGTGGAGTAGACACTACTAAATGTAGACTTAAACACAGTGGCAAAAATACATATATCGGTCACCGTCGTTGGCTTCCTCATAGTCATGAATTTCGAGACCAAGAGAAAGCATTTGACAACACAATAAAGAGGGAGTTTGCCCCGAAACCGTTGGATGGGGAGAGTGTTTTGCGACTGGTTGAGTCTATTGATTATAAATGGGGGAAGAACAACTCTAAAAAATGCAAAAGTTTTGACAATGATGACTACATTTGGTGGAAAAAAAATCCATATTCTATAATTTAGAGTATTGAAAGCATTTATTTGTACGTCATCAATTAGATGTTATGCACATTGAAAAGAATGTGTGTGAGAGCATATACGGAACACTGCTGCATATTCCAGGAAATACCAAAGATGGTCTTAAGTCAAGGAATGATCTTGTGGAAATGGGAATTAGGAATGAATTAGCACAACCTTTAGAAAACAAGGTTCTGTAAAGCTTTAAAAAGTATTAAGGTTCCAGCTGGATATTCCTCAAACATAAAAAATCTTGTGTCAATGAAAGACCTTAAACTTCAGGGCTTTAAGTCACATGACTGCCATGTTCTTATGCAACCACTTTTACCTATTACCATTCGGTGTGTCATGCCAAAGCATGTTAAAGAAGTTATGATCAGGTTGTGTTTCTTCTTTAACTTGTTGTGTTCCAGTGTGGTTGATGTGTCAACATTGGAAAAATTACAGGCAGAGCATGTGGTGACTTTGTGCTTGTTAAGAAAATGTTTTCCTCCCTCTTTCTTTGACATAATGATACACTTGACTGTGCATTTAGTCAATGAAGTTAGACTATGTGGCCCAATTTACCTTCGATGGATGTATCCTTTTAAGAGATACATGAAAACTCTCAAGGGTTATGTCCGGAACCGCAACTGTCCTGAGAGTTGTATGGCGGAGAGTTATATTGCGGAATAAGCATTAGAATTTTGTGCAGAATACATGTCAAACATGAATACAGTTGGGGTTCCACTTGGACATGTACAAAACCTATCAAAAGATAAGCCATTATCTGGTGGGAAAGTGGTACAAATTCCTCCACATTCACTAGATCAAGCGCACCTGTATATCTTGCATAACACGCAAGAGGTAGTACCATACATTAGGTAATTTGGTGCATTTCTTCTAGTCAATTCTATATAATTTATTTCTATACTTTTCAGTTTAATTTTTCATGTTCTGGATGTCTAGTGACCATATGTCGTGGCTTAAAACACGTTATTCTCATCAAAATGACAAATGGTTGCAAGAGGAACACAACCGTACCTTTCCTGATTGGCTAACTGATAAGGTTCTAGCATGTATATAATTAATTTTCACAAAGAAATCTCAACTTTTTTTTTTCACTTAGTAAAGATGTTTACTTTTCTTCCTTGTCTTGTTAGGTATATGACTTAATTGAAAAGGGTGATCACCTATCGAATACTTTGCGATGGTTATCGCATAGGCCTCTTCCTTTTGTAACTAAACATAATGGTTATGACATTAATGGTTTCCATTTTATTACACGAGATCGAGACTCAAGTCAAGTAACTCAGAATAGTGGAGTTAGTGTAGGTGATTCTGAAATATGTGATATGACAAATTATGGAGTTATAGATGAAATTTGGGTACTTGACTATCATTTGTTGAAAGTCTCTGTGTTGAAGTGTGATGTGATTGGGTTCAAAGTAGTTGCGTCAAGAAGGATGAGTTTGGATTCGTCTTAGTAGACTTAAACCGATTATGATATAAATTTGATCCATTTATATTGGCTTCTCAAGCCAAACAAGTATTTTATGAAAACGATCAGATTCAAACAAAGCGGTCTATTGTCTGTCATATGCCTAGTAGAAGTAATCCTAATCAAATAAATGAAGATAAGGTCAATAATGTAATAGAATATCCTCCCTTCACCAGAGAATTTCCAACTAATGATTTGTTACATTCCGCAAATGGCGACCGAGCAATCTATGCACGAAATAGCAGATAGGGAATTTGGGTTATCAATTGATTAACTTTTTTCTAGTAAGTGTTTATTCAACTATTCAGTATATGTTACAAACTAATATGACAATGAATTATTGTAGCTACTTTATTCTTGCAGCTGATTGAATGTTATATAGTTTTATATTATCAGTTAACTAATACAATTTTATTTACTTATTTCAGGTGCAGTAATATGACTAAGGGAAAACATGTAGTGGTTGATGTTGCTTCTGATCAGGAAGCTTATTTGGAAGACGAATACGACGACTTATTTGCCGAGGTAGATAATTTAGCAGATGCAGAAAACGAGGCTCATTTTGATGGTGCTGAGATGGATGGTGTTGAGTTTGATGGAGGTGATAATGATGGTCTTTGATTTGGATAGAGGTGATTTTGATGGTACTTTGAGATGGATGGTGTTAATTTCATTCCTCCCGATCTTCGATGTTCCTGAAAGCAGTGACTTTAGGAGAGGTGTAAATATGGGAGCTAGGAAAAATAAAAGACTTAAAACAAAGAAGAGAAAGATTGTGGTACAATACAATGAAATCGGTGTTCCAGCAGGCAATGAAGCCACTGAGTTGGCTTCGTTTATTGGGTATTAGCTCGTACATCAGTTTCAATTCTCTATTCCGATTGGCGTAAGGTTCCGCTGGAGACAAAAAAGAGCGTTTGTGGAAATACATTCGTAATTCTTAAAACCATCCATTGCATTCTACTTAATCCTTTTCTTTGTCATTTTTCAATTATGTACTTTTATGTAACAGAATTTTTATTAACTGTCACTTAAACAATCTTCCTCTTATCTAGGGTTGTTTCATTGTTCATCCTAAAAGTAGGAAGCAGGTGATACAATTAATTGGAACAACATTTCGAAACTTCAAGTATATGCTGGCCAAAAACTATATCTGGAAGTCCAGAAATGATGAAAAGAAATTGTATGCACCCCCATTGGGTATTTTGATTGATTCCGAATAGATTGGTATTGGTTTGCTGGGTTTCGGTTGGAGGGTTGCTGGGTATGTGGCTGGAAGATATACCAGTGGTGTGGACAGATGTTGGGTTGCTGCTGAATGTGTGTTGGGAGTGTTGTTGGGTAAGTGGCTGGAATAGCAGTGGAGTGTAGTTAAAAGATGTACTACTGCTGGAGGTTTTTGTTGGTGTGGAAAGATGTATTGGCTTGCTACTGTTATGCCAGTGGTGTGGAATGATGCATGTATTGGCTTGGTGGCTGGAATTTGGAAATCTGTTCTTGTAGTTTAACTGGATGAATTTTTTTTTTTTAATTTCGGATGTTGCTTATATATGTATTGGTAGTGATGACAATATTAGATACTAGATGTATTTATTTTGAAATTAACTTGTTGGAATGAATGGATGTTAATTAATATTAATTATTTTTATTTTTATTTTTTTCATGATACTCATTTTTATTAATTAATTAAATTTGTAAACATGAATACAAAAATTAATTATAATCGTTTTTTTTTAAATTAACTTTATGACGGGAAATTCCCATCATATGGTCTGTCGTAAAGAATTTCCCGCCAAAAAATGAATAATAAATTTACACATGATAACATAATTTCACGCCAAAATTGAATAAAAAATTTATCAATTACAATAAAATTTCCCACCAAAATTCAAAAATTTGGCGCGAAATTTTAAATAAATTCAAATTTTAATTTAATTATTTTTTCACATTAAAATATTACGTGACAGATATATGACTATAAAATACCATCGTTAATTTATGACGGCAAATATTCTGTCATACATTAATGACAGTGACATAAATGACAGATGAAGTGTTTGTCATGCATCCCTTTTTATGACGGTTATTTTCCGTCATTTATTGCCTGTTTTCTTATAGTGTTCATTGGCTACACTCAAATGTAGCGGAGTATTTGGATTCAAGAGTCAAGAATATCCGAAGGTTGTTCAAGATGCAAGGCTGTATCTTTGTAAATATATGCGATGCTGGCAAGTAAGGTATAGCAGATTGCGCTGGTACCAAAGATTGTATATTAAATTATTAATTAGTAAGTAGTCTTAGGGGGTTTGTTTAAGTGAGCGCGGTCGCTTATGGTGAGCGATGCACCACGTGGCATTCTCTCATTAGAAAAACCACGGCTTCTATTGCACCACTAATCCAATAAAAAACTGCCACAAGGCTCATCTGATAGCTGATTTGACGTTAGGACCTCTACCTTGTATTTTACGTTCTGTGACTTTCTAATAAAGATTTTCTTCATTTCATTCACTTTCTCTTCCATTTTCCCGACTTAAACTATCCGCAAGAAACAACGACTCTATCTCATGGTCTCCTCATTTCTTCGCTAATTAAAGGGCATTCCTTCCGTCACGAAACTGAAAGGACTGCCTATTAGACAAGTTTAAAAATTATTTTACTTTTCATTCAAAATAATAATATTCCAAATAAGTTGGATTGAATTAATTATATATTTTTGCCTCTTGTGGTATAAATTGCATAAGATTGGAATTTTTATACGAAAATATTTTTTTCATTCAAACCAATATGACCATATTTTATCATTAATTTTCTTATATTTCATGTTATTTATTTTCTTAAATTATTTTTACCTGTGTGGTATAAATTGTACTGTTGTTTTCTCAAACTGTAGAGATTAAAAAACATTTCCTTAAAAAAAACACAAAAATATGAAACCACATGCTAATGTTTGCATTCCCGCCCAGTTAGGTCAATAGATCAGACTAGTTCATTTTTGTTACTTCAGTTTTTTAATAAATTTGTGAGAGTCTGACCGATCAATCTACAAGTATATTATCAGTAGAGATTGCTATAAGGATACATACATGTATATGCTAAACTAAATTAAATTGAACCAATTTAATAGGTTTAATCACACTCGCAAAATAACTAAGTAAAACAAGACAATTATGACAATAATAAATCGGTTTAGTGTCAAACCATATTATTAAACGAATAGGAAATCCTTTCTCTCTTTGACGTAATACACTGACTTTACATTAAAACAAACATTGTCCTGTTGTTGAAAAAAAACTTATGTTAAATTGTTTAATTAACTAAATTTTGACAAATGCAAGAGAGGGATGGCACCGTCCAATTAAATTTAAATTTCCAATCCCACCATCATTGTCTCTCATGTTTGTCAAATTTAAATTTGAAAATCAGAAGGTCTCGCCACATCTATATGATGATGGCGTGGGTCCTATGAGATTGTTTCACCTAAGATTTTTTCCTCAAGACCTCCTTTAATAGAAAAAGTCTCGAGCGTTCTTAGTCAGTGGCAAATTCAGGATTTTGTTTCGATAGAAGCCATAGTGATTAAACCATAAACTTAACTTTGTTATGACATAAAAAACAGTGTTGTAAAATATTTACAATTTTGCAAATATATATATATATATAGACGTGACAATTGATGTCTGTTCCTGGAGAACCACACAACCCATATAAAGCATGACAATTCAAGATTAGTCCTCCAAAAGTGTCAAAAACCTTCAAAAACATTTCCAAATATCCATAGAAGAATAGTTCAACACAAAATCTGAAAATAGAGTTTGACGCATGACACCTTTGGTAGCACGTTAAGTTGTGACCAATTGCCAAAGGCATTTGTAAGAACATTTTGAATTAAGTAGTGCAGCGATACAAAAGGTTTTGGGCATCTTACGCTAACATAAAGTTTCGTTTCGATCTCTGCACTGTCCTATGTTTGTATTCATCAAACTCTTTCTTCAATTCAAATAGTTGTTAATTAAATGAACCATAACTATCTAACCATGCCACATTAATTATCTAACCATGCCACAAGGAACATTGAGATGCCAGATCTTATTTCGATCCCTTGATGAACTACTAGAACTTTTTGCAACATCCATATTCTCCCAAGCCAAAGACATAAGATACCTTGATTTAATGGTATAAATGGCATCCTTCATAAAATGTCGTAACACCTCAATAGCCATTGGAGTACTAGGCAAATGAATCCAAAAAATGGATTCAACATCCATAGGCACAAAATACTCCCGCAACAAAGAATCATTCCTACGATTACCATCCAATAGTATAGGAGACACTTGCATCAAAACGAGGCACTAGAGACTGCGCGAAAATATTTGAGCAGTGGAATCCACACTACAAGAAAATGGGTCATTTCCGAGGGCAAATACCCTCAAAAATACACACAGACCCTCGGAAAAACTCATTTTCGAGCAGGATATGTCGTTGATCGTCGTCGTATTAAGTCTTTTCAGAAATGTCGAATTTCCAACGAGTCGTCGGAGAAAAAAATTATTTCCAAGCACATTGCCGTCAAAAATGGAATTAAATGCTCTCGAAAATAAAAGATATACTATCGAAAATAAACTTATTTTGCTGTTTAATGGCCCCCTTTATTTTATTTAATAATATTATTTCATTAATTTTTTTATTTTTATTGTTGAAATATCTATATTAGAGAAGTGATGTAACAAAAGTAATAATAATATTCAAAATGAACTAAATGTAACTTCATTAATTCCAAAAATTCATAAAATCACATTCATCATTCAAAAATACAACAAAAAATTCAGGTATGAGGATGATGAAGTTGAGGCAAATAATTCAGAAACTGAATTTTATAGTATCTTTTATGCAAAAAAATATACCAAATGTATATACAAAATGATAGTATCACATCTTGAATGTGTTCAATCATCCTCTAAAGCAACTTATTCAGTTTCTGAATTATTTGCCTCAACTTCATCATCCTCATACCCATCATCATCTTCTTTCGTCAAAACAATATCCTAGGTAAAAGAAAGAATTTTAATCACTATTATTACCGAAATGAAAATTGGTATAAAATATAATAAAGATGCTGAGACTAATGAGAGAAATAATGAAATAAAAAAAATCTACATAAATGCAGTCTCTGTTTCAAAAAAATCTAATAATTATTCCATCATCCACCTATATTATAAGCTTGTCCATAATCACTTAAGTTCATTAACTAACAGAGCAATGACAAGTCACCAATCATTTTTCACGAGGATTCAAAACATAGAACATACTCATTCACTTAATCTATTAATAAAATGAAATAAACAACCTATACCTTTTGAGATGATTCTTGTGCAGACTTTCCAAGAACGAGCTTTATCAATCTTTTCAACTTCTTGACTTCTTTCTCTAAGTATTTTTACTTTCACTTCCAAATTAGTACATTGATGCTTGTTACCTCATTGACTTGGAGAACCATACACATCCTTGCCTTTGATGCCTACTCCCCACACCAACAACACGACCATGTGTTGGTTCTATGTTACTTCTCGATATATTTTCCATTCATCGACCGACGCCTTGACCTATAACAGTTGATCTCATTGATTCCACTGTTTCCTATAATAAATACATATATTTGTCTGAGTGCATATAGTAATGAAATCATGCAAAAAAAAAAAAGGAATATCCTGGAAATTTAATATCAAACACACATGCATTTCCTTTGCCTTGTTACTTGCCCATATTCCATTCTTCCTTACATGAAACATCTTGAATAAATCAAGTGGACTAAGTTCAATACCTATTTGTTGCTGCTATAAAGAATTGAAATTCAATAAGATCATAATAAATAAAAACCATTTTTGTTATAATCAGAGTCAAACATATTCTCTTACCATTTCTTTTCTATGCTTAGCCATTGGGATCGAACCTGTAGTATGAATAAGTTTGGACTTGGTTTGGTTCCTCTTGTTTATTGTGCTTGTTTTCTATATATAAGTTAAAAAAAAAAGCATAAAATCAACTTACTTATTCTAAAACCGTCAAGAACAACTCATGTATAAATCACATGAATAAGATTTATAAGTTCCTATTTCTATAATGATTCTAGCAAATATAATTCACTGATGAATTAAAATAACATCAAAACTTAGGAAAGAAAAGCACAGAAAAATACTATGCTTATAGTCATTATTGATACCTTCCACCCCTCATCCATCCATTTGTCAACCATTTGTCTCCATATTCTTGGAGGCACATTCTCAGGAGCATGTGCATAACGCTCTCCAACAGTTGGATACTTCTTAAAAATTCCCCTCCTCAGCTCTGACATCCAACTTGAAAAACGAATTTTTACATGAAGTTCTATGACATCTTTAAGCTCATGTTCTGTACATGTATAAGAAAATTGTGCTTCCTTGAAACGAGCAAATAGCGTTTCAAATTCTTCCTTTGGATATTCAGAATATTTAATATATGGTCCATTGATGCTGCTGTTGAAGATGACACCAATTTCACGTACAACTTTCGGTGTTATGATCATTACAAATTTTGAGAAATATTAAGTAAATTTCAAGCCATTAAAACTAAAAGAATTAAATTACAAACAAAACCAAAAACAATGCAACTTTATTTCCTTCTATATAAGAAAGCTCAACAATGTCTTTTATTAGTTCATAGTAAGATATATTTTCATTTTCATGTTCCCTTCTCACCATAACTCCACAATTTTGAGTTGTACTTGTTTCATCACAATCCATAGTGTGAAACCTAAAACCATGACCATTACAGCATGGGTAACAAGTAATACGCCTGCCAGGACCATGGGCTAAGGAAAGCATTTCCCTGTCAACTTGTCCATCATTATAAAGCTTAATGATCTATATATAAAAGATAAAAGAAATTTATTAAAATGTAGTTAAATAAATGAAAATGATAAAAATACCTAAATGTTAGACATTGTATCTATCTTTCCCTACATCTAAACCAATCAACAAATTATTGTCTATGCACACTCTCCACGTTTTCAACACCTGAACTAACAAGTATGCTCTTGTGTTCCCTGTCAATATGAACAACTCATTTCAATATTACATTTTTTCCAGTCATGTTTAATTTCTACAAAGTAGCTATCGTTCTTGTAATGCATTTAATTAATTATCATAATGTCAACAAAGACATGTCTTTTTTGCTAGCGTCAACCCATCAGTTAGCTCTAGCAAACAATTCTATATGCACATGAGACCCCAAATGTTTGTTTCACTTCATCTCCCTCCAACTCCTCAAAATTAAAAAATATCAACATCCTTTAGAGTCCATACTTAGCATCACATAACATTAAAAATGGGAAAAAAAATTAATTAATGAAATCCAGCAAAAAAATCATTAAAAGTAATCCAAATCTAATAACAAACAATGAATTCTAAATAATTAGCATCATCGGACTTACAGGAAGCTACCATTTGGCCTAAAACAAAATCGGAAGCAGCAAAAACAAATTAAAAACAAAATTAGAAGCAGAGAGTGAGCGATTATGCAAGAGATGGTAACAATTACAAACTTAAGAAAAATAATTAGCCTTCAGACTCATCATCAATGATGGAAACTATAACCTAACCCTAAGTTAATTGAAGGGAAAAAAAAAAGATGAAATCTAGTGCAAATAGAGAAAGCAACAGTGAAATAATTACCAAAGTGATTGGGCGAGCAATGGACAATGAAAAATTGAAAAGTTAGAGATGTGAGTGCTGGCGCTGCAATGATTGAAGAACTTTTCCTTCTTTTTTTTTTCTTTTTCGTTCTCTTTAACTTTGTTCTTTTTCGTTTTCTTTTGAACTTTTCCCTTTAGTTTTTATTTTTTTCCTTTTGTTTATTTTTTCGTTTCTTCCGTATTTTCTTAGCTTTTTAATTGTATTTCATTCTTTTAGGTTTTTAATTTTACCAAGAGTAATTAAATTTATAAGAAAAAAATTTGCCAAGTACGCTACTCCAAAGAAAAAAAATTATTGGAAGTTATGGTTGTGGGCTTGTGGTTTTAGTACTCTACTCCAAAGACCGAGCCCGAAGTGTGTAAATTTTGGGGTGCTTCTAGTTAAGTCTAAGGCATTTTCGACAAAGTATTCATTATCAGTTAAGTCTAACAGGCCTCGGAAATATTGATCATATTTTCATCCTTATCCGACGGCCATCTTACACCTTAGGAAAAAGTACTTATTATCAAAGGTATTTTATGCCTTCGGAAATATTTCGTCGGTGATAAAACTGTTTGTTGTAGTGGAATAGGAAAAGATCGTTGTTCCTTTTGAAGTCAAGGATTAATCGAGCAAAATTTTGAGACAAATGTTAGCACTGATATAGCAGGGACATTTAAATTTGAACGAACTTTGGTTTGTTGGGTGATTTTGAAGATGAAGAATAAATAGGCTGCTGATCATTTTTTGGAATCCCATAGTAGTAATTCAAAGCCAATGATCTTAATTAAATTTTTAAGAAACAACCACGTTAATTAAAATGCGAGATATATATTAAGTTAAAACTAGGATAGTAGGAAATTGAAACACTAAGCCAAAATAATGCTTTAAAGAGCAAAATTTTAGAACCCAAAATTGTTGCATTTGATCTAAAAGCCTCTCCAGTGACTTGAAGCAAATCCGTATTGAGCATTAACCACTCTAGTGGGAAAAATTGTTACATTTTTTCTAGGCATGAAAATGGCAGTTTTGTGGAACTCTAAAACATCTTGAGAGTTTGTGTTTATAGAGATGTTTGAATCATCTTTCTGTACGAAGTGGGTGCGTAGTGCACTGATTTAATCATCTTGAGAGTTTGTGGAACTCTAAAATATTTATAATCTTCTTGCAAATAGCATAAAAAGTGTAGTAAAAAGGTGCAAATACTATGGCCATGGTGCTTTTCATTAATGAAAAGACTTTTGAAAAGCACTTCAATATAGGTGAATGTTGAGCATATTATATATTGAATGAAGTGATGCTTATGTTGGGCTCAAATAAGTTGATTCGGTTTTAGGCGAAGACACCTCCTCGGAAATGTATACTTTCTGGAGTTTGAGGAGCTAACTAATGAACCGAATAATTAAAGAGGTTCCATACCTGCTATAACCATGTCAGGGGTCCCAACCTAACTCAAAGATGTCCTAGTTATGGGTATTAAATGTTTATTTTAAAAATTACTATAATTAAAAAAATTTATACTATTAATTATTTTGGGGTTATTCTAATATTCTCGTTGAGATTCCTCATAATTTTTGTTAATACAATGAATATCTCATTGATTTAATAATTAACTTTTTAGTAGTGCATCTGTGCATGTCACTAAATTCTAAATTAAGATAATTCAAAAGACATCTAGATTATAAGAGAGGCCAATGAGGTTACTTTCTTAATTCACTTAGCAACCATATACTTAACTTGAAACTTGAAAGAAAAAATTGGGGTACCTTTTAGCATTTTTTCTCATTGCAAAACCATATGCATATTTTTACTTTTACAAGCAAACAATCAAAATTGTTAGTGCAATGATTTGTCTGATAATACCCTTAAAATTGAATTATCCATAGAGTTATTTTTATTCAAATTGTTTTCAGGCTATAATAGTTAAATCATGATGGTCAATGATTTTAAGATTTATTATGAGTGAATTGAAGCAAAGGACAAGTTAAAATAAAAAAAAAATGTCGTAAATATATATCACGATTGAATAAATCATGCTATAAAACATTAATGAAAGAAAACTAAGTTGAACTATTATTAATAAGTCGATCGATTGAATCAATTTTTTAATTTCAAATGGTAGCAATAAACAAAAGAAAGTCAAAAACTCAATGGCACGAGATGAATTCAAAGTAAAGTTGAAAAATATACATATATATAGCCTTAAGACAATAAATGGATTCAATGATACAAAATCTGGGATATTTAGTTAATTGCAAAATAGACCTACTTCATATGGTATTTTTAGAGATTATAGAAATTACATGAATATAAGAAAACTTCTTTTTTTTAACCCTAATCAACGAATTAGAAATGGATCATCTTAATTTTCTGTCTAGCAATGTTGTTAATGAGCAATTAAATTTATGGACTAAGAGATGGAGATTTTATCAACAACAGAAAAAAAATTAAAAAATTAATTTTTTTTCCTTTTTTATTGTTTCCTATTGGGCTAGGTTTAATGATTTGAATATTACTGTGTTGTAAGTTTATTTGATTTGTTGTGATTTTTCTATAAAATAACTTAGAAGTTGGGTGTGCCATTTTACCATTTTTATATTACATCTCTATAAATATTAGGTGAAGAACAAAGTTCTTGCATACAATTTTTTTAGAATTTTTTTTCCCACTCAAAGAAACATCCTGCATAATCTTTTTCTTACAGCAAATGGAGAAAGTCTCATTTAAACTAACTTTCTTGGTCGTCCTCATGATCGTTGCATTTGGTTAGTCAATGTCCCAAATATCTCTCTCTCTCTCTTTGTATATTTTTTTACTAATTACTAACACATTTCGCTTTTTATTTCATTTCTCTATAATCATGAATTATTGATCTCAATTTGCAGGCACCACAATCTTTGAGTTACCAAGTGCTGAAGCCTACACTGGAGGGTTACCAATTCGTTGCACCCAAGATTCTGATTGTGTGAGGAATTGTCCATCTAAAAATGGATTTTGTTGTAAAGATGAAAACAAACAAATCTTTCCTAAAGGTTTTTGTTTTTGTACCCCCACCTAAATCATTATAAGCTGTGATTTATGAGTGTATCACGAGTATAACAAGAAATAAAGTTCTATAACAAACTATAATAATAATAAAAATTTAATTTACAATAGAGGCACTTTCGCATTATTCCTTCATGTCAACAAATAAGTAGTTATTTTGAGAAGCAAATAGGAGACTCAAAAGTAATTTTGAGAAGTTTAAAACTAATTATGGTGTTTGGTGATTTTTTTTTAAAATTTTCTTAGGTGAAAAATCACCTAATCCTACACTATATTTTTAGTAAAATTTAATATTGAAAAGTTTGATCTTTCATACAGTTCCACGTATAACCTCATATATATTATATAGACATAAAAATATCCTTTTTTAATTAGAAAATACAAGCAATAAATTTATGAAAATAATAATAATAATTTTTTTTAAATTTTGCACACACTCCTTGACCACATTTCTCAACCTAGCTATTTTGTTATCAATTTTTTGTTGAAAGTAAAAGAAATAAAATTAATAAATGTGTTTTTAATAAGTCTTGCACTCTTGCTTGAGGAAGATTCCATTTGCCATGTCTTGTGTGTCAAGAGTAGAAACAATATTGGGCTTCCATTTGGTCCTTTTTCTGTTGGGCTTGGTCATTGGGCCTTCTCATAGCTAATCGACGCGGGTGATTTTCGTATCCAGCAAAAGCCAACGAACAAATGAAAAATCATCGTGTATATGTATATGTATATATATATATATATTGTTTGAAAAGTTAATTTTTTTATCTTTTATTTGAACTAAAGATAATTCGTTCAAATCCCAAGACCAACGTGGTTCTAATATATAGCTGATTAAAAATTGAAAAACAAGTTATTTTATGAGAGAGAAGAAATATATATTTTATATATATATATTGTTTGACAAGTTAATTTGTTATCTTTTATTTGAACTAAAGAGTTATATAGCTGCTCAACTCATCCTAATAGATATGTATATAAGAGAGAAATGGTAAAACTTGTGACTCTCACATTTTTCTTGCTTTATATTGCAAGTTGCGATTCTAAATACCAACGTCCCCATTTTATCCATTCATTATCTAAATTTAATATGTAAATCAACAAACTAATTTATTTTCTTCTTCATCTGTTTAGTTTAATTAAACTTTAAAACTGAATGTCGCTAAAAAAATCAATAATAAATAAATAAACTCTAAAAGTGACTGCAAAGTAGTGAATTTGTTGGATTCGTGCTTGGGTCAATCATTTTTGTTTATTTTAAGATAAATGATTTTTTTTAATTTAGTTAATTAAAAATTAAAACAATAGTCAAGGCAATCAATATTTTGATTGAGATTTTCAGATATTCTAAATAATAAATTAGGAAAAATTTTATATTAAATCTCAACTAATTTTAAATTAATTTTAAAAAAATTTATATTGAATTGAACTCTATATGATTCAAGACGAGATTCCCAATCCCAATAAAAATTTGGATAATTCTACTAACTTAAAGGTAATATTCTAAATTATATAAATTAAAAGTGGCATAATTGTGATTATTTTGAACGAATTGGGTAATAAAACAAATAAAAGAAGGCATTAAATTCAAAAGACAAGACATGACACATGAGCTTGATAAACACCTGTATTTTATGCTTTTTCAAAAATTTAAAAGACTAGAATCCACCACACATCAAGGGAAAATGATACTCTCCTAGGGATTGTCTTGCCATTGAGTACTGTATTTATGATAGTACTCATTGTGTTGATCTTGAGATATGGAAAGAGAGGAAAACGAATACCAAAGTCCAAATGATACTAATATGCCACTAGTAGCAACTTGGAGAAAGTTTTCGTACCTAGAACTTTTTCGAGCTACAACGGATTTAATTAAAACAATCTAATCGGTAAAGGAGGTTTTGGCTCTATTTACAAGACACGAATTTAAGATGGGATGGAGGTTGTAGTGAAGGTTTTTAACTTGCAATATGGAGGAGCATTTAAGAACCTTAATGTTGAACGCAATATGATGAAAAGTATTCACCATCAAAACCTTATCAAAATCATTAGTAGTTGTTCAAATGATGATTTTAAGGCATTGGTATTAGAATACATGCCTCATGGAAATCTGGGTAAGCGTTTGTATACAAGCAACTACATTTTGGATATTTTTCAAAGATTAAACATAATGATAGATGTTGCATCAGCTGTGGTATATCTACACTTTGGTCATTCAACACCTATAATTCATTGTGATTTAAAGTCGAGTAATGTTTTGCTAGACAATAATATGGTAATTATATATATATTGTTTGAAAAGTTAATTTGTTATCTTTTATTTGAACCAAAGAGTTATATAGCTGCTCAACTCATCCTAATAGATATGTATATAAGAGAGAAATGGTAAAACTTGTGACTCTCACATTTTTCTTGCTTTATATTGCAAGTTGCGATTCTAAATACCAACGTCCCCATTTTATCCATTCATTATCTAAATTTAATATGTAAATCAACAAACTAATTTATTTTCTTCTTGATCTGTTTAGTTTAATTAAACTTTAAAACTGAATGTCGCTAAAAAAATAAATAATAAATAAATAAACTCTAAAAGTGAATGCAAAGTAGTGAATTTGTTGGATTCGTGCTTGGGTCAATCATTTTTGTTTATTTTAAGATAAATGATTTTTTTAATTTAGTTAATTAAAAATTAAAACAATAGTCAAGGCAATCAATATTTTGATTGAGATTTTCAAATATTCTAAATCATAAATTAGGAAAAAAATTATATTAAATCTCAACTAATTTTAAATTAATTTTAAAAAAATTTATACTGAATTGAACTCTATATGGTTCAGGACGAGATCTCGAATCCCAATAAAAATTTGGATAATTCTACTAACTTAAAGGTAATATTCTAAATTATATAAATTAAAAAGTGGATAACTATGATTATTTTGAACGAATTGGGTAATAAAAAAAAATAAAAGAAGGCATTAAATTCAAAAGACAAGACAAGACACATGAGCTTGATAAATAAAAGGGCAATATTCACTAGCCACCTGTTTTTTATGTTTTTTAAAAAATTCAAAAGACTAGAATCCACCACACATCAAGGGAAAATGATCCTCTCCTAGGGATTGTCTTGCCATTGAGTACTATATTTATGATAGTACTCATTGTGTTGATCTTGAGATATGGAAAGAGAGGAAAACAAATACCAAAGTCCAAATGATACTAATATGCAACCAAGAGCAACTTGGAGAAAGTTTTCGTACCTAGAACTTTTTCGAGCTACAACGGATTTAATTAAAACAATCTAATCGACAGAGGAGGTTTTGATTCGATTTACAAGACACGAATTCAAGATGGGATGGAGGTTGTAGTGAAGGTTTTTAACTTGCAATATGGAGGAGCATTTAAGAATCTTAATGTTGAATGCAATATGATGAAAAGTATTCACCATCAAAACCTTATCAAAATCATTAGTAGTTGTTCAAATGATGATTTTAAGGCATTGGTATTAGAATACATGCCTCATGGAAATCTGGGTAAGTGTTTGTATACAAGCAACTACATTTTGGATATTTTTCAAAGATTAAACATAATGATAGATGTTGCATCAGTTGTGGTATATCTACACTTTGGTCATTCAGCACCTATAATTCATTGTGATTTAAAGTCGAGTAATGTTTTGCTAGACAATAATATGGTTGCTCATTTGAGTGATTTTGGCATGGCAAAGCTCTTACTCATAGAAGATCAATCATTGACTCAAACACAAACACTTGCCACCAACGAGTTTGTTCTACATTAATTTTTTTATTTCTTTAATAGTTTATGATATGTTATTTATTTTTACAATCTTCATTTGAGCATGTTATTGTTAATTATTTTATCTTACCATGTAATTGTTGAAATCCATAGAATATGGAAGAGAAGGATAGACATCCACAAATGGGGATGTTTACAGTTTTGGGATAATGATAATGGAAACATTCAGTGGGAAGAAACCCACAGATGAAATTTTTCATGGAAAAATGACATTAAAGCGTTGGGTTAATGATATGCTACCCAATTCAATTATGGAAGTTGTTGGTGCAAAATTGCTAAGTTCATGTCATTTGTCTTTAATTTCGCTATAGAGATTCTATGTGGAATCACCAAAGCAGAGAATCAATGCAAAGGAAATTGTAACAAGACTCTTAAAAGCAGAGAATCAACTTGTTGCAATGAATACCGTGACTATAGAGAAAATATAAATAGATTGAACGTTAAAAACTATAGTCATGAATTTGATTTTAAGACTTACGGTTAACTTTCACATGAACTTGTTCATTGTTTAAAAAAATTTGTGTAATCATGTATAAGTCTCATTAATTTTATAATAGAAAATAATATTAAAATATAAAAAATATGAACTTACTAAATCAAAATTTTGATACTGGAGAGAACTCAAATTAGTTGCGATAGTAAATTGTGGTGGTAATATGATACTAATAACTTATGTATTAAAGTGTATGAAAAAATAAGACATAATTATCTTTTTTGTTAAATTATTAATGTTATAACAGAAACTTTGAAAAATTGTGGTGGCTTATTTTAAGTTACTTTTGAAAAGTAAATCTCAACTTGTTTTTAAAAATTGTAGTAAAATAAAAAAAATTATGAAATAAATAATTTTTATAAAATTTATTAAATATTATTTTTATAAAGAATTATGAAATAAGAAATTTATTAAATTTCTACTTTAATCCCAAATGATACTTAAGTGTCCCACCATATTATGATTAGTCAAAGTCTTGCTGTCTTCACTTTCACTGACTTCTGTCTTCTCTTTCATTGACTTCACAACACGTAATTTCTGAGTTGGGTTGACTATTGACAAAAATGTTATAACCCATAAAGCACGCACAATTAACCGATGGGCCACTGATTTCTTCAGTCTAAAATTATATCGACAAAATTTAATTCAAGTTAAAAGATCAGAAACGAGTGCCCCTAACAAATACAATTCAAGCCGCGGAATTTTGTTGGACTTATCGGCACTTGTGAATCCTCGAATCATCAAACGAATAGCAAAAACATTTCAACGTTTGTTGTCACGTGGAGAGGAATCTTTTCTCGCTTTAATTTCTCTCCTCTATTTTCTGATTTTTCTCTTTTACGTGGAGAGAAATTTAGGTTTCATCATAAATACTTAGAAGCACTTGTGAGTGTCACTCCATCATAAATACTTAATTAGTCATTACCCGATTGTCTTCTGTTACATTGGCTTTGCAATTCATGACTTTTGAGTCGAGCTAAGGATCGACAAAAATGTTATAACCCATAAAGCACGCATAAACACTATTCAATGGGCAGCTAATTTATTCTTCTTGAAAGAGAATACGAAAAATACGAGAGAGAGAATGGGACCGTGCAATTAAATTTAAATTCCAAGTGGGCAGTCCTACTCTCACCATTGCTATCTATTATGTGTGTCAAATTTAAATTTGAAAATAGGAAAATCTCAGCACGTTTCTGTGATAACGTTACGGCACTGTTTCATCTAAGTTTTAATTCTCATGACCTCTTTTAATAGATAAGTCTTGGGTGTCAAAATTTTGAAACATTCAACTTTTATGATTTTTTATCAAGTAAATGCTTGTTTGCTTTTTGTATTTTGATTTAAATACTCATTTAATTTTTATATTTAAAAAAGTACTTCAATATACTATTATTATTAAATATATTATATTCTTATCTTTACCTTTATAATGCTACCCTATCAACAATATTCTTAATATTAATTAATTTATCAAAAAAATTTAATAGCAAGTTAACTAATTATTAATTACCAAATTAATCAATAAATATCAGTATGAAAGAAATAGTATTTTTTGTACTTTAACTAGAATTTGACAAATAACTATTTTTAAATAAATTATATCAACTAACTGAAAGTAATATTTAATATCATTGCAATAATCTTACTAATAATTGTATACAAAAATTTAAAATAATAACATAAAAATTTACATTAATTTTTATTTTTTTATGCTAATTTGATGAATAAAATTTTTTCATTAATAACTCCAAGATTGTTCTTGTAAGGTATTATTATTAAAAAGAAAATATTAAAGGTTGGAACCTCGTATTTAATAAGAGAAGTATTTTTCAAAATATAAAAATTAAATAAACTCTTAAATTAAAATATAAGAACTAAACCATATTTTACAGTTTTTTTATTATCAAATAACAGGGTAATCTTAAAAACCTAATAAACAAAGCTCTTGCCATTGAACAGCTTTTTCATTAAATCCAATGGCTGAATTCCAAAAGCGGAAAGTTTTGATTGGATCCACATAATAAGAAGAGAGGAAAATATCTAGTGATTCTGAGTGGACCCGTGACGAACATTTTTACCAGACGACCAATATTTTGATGAAAGTGACATCACCGGTTTGTATAATTTTTTTCACGAATAGTAAATTATCTCAAATTCAGAAAAAAAGATAGAAATATAAATTTTAACTTATCTAAAAATTTGAGTTTCTAGGAGCATTATATGTCCAGTTACTCTAATATGGAGAATAATTTTTTTTTTTTAGTGAGTAGAACTATTTTGCGATAAACCTATAGAAATCACATTTAAAAAGGATTTTTTTAAATAAAAAAACCACTCCTCTTCCTACATAATATAAGAATTTAACTTTGTAAATTTATCTATTTAAGTAAAGTAATAATCTTTTCTTGGATCTGCAAATATTAAAACTTAATATTATATCCTTTAACCATATTTGCTCCAAACTCACGAGATTACGAAATTCATCATTAGGAATTTGTATAAAAGTTATGAGGTTAGAAGTCTGATCATAGGAAATAATTTAATAGGATGATTATAAAGGGAAACAAAACTCACCACAATCATTAATTACGATTTACGATTATGAAATATCTAGTGTTTCTGAGTGTGGACCTGAAGGACTGGCTTAACGCAGCGGGTCCACATTAAATTATTGCAACTTTCGACAAGTTATGAGTATAGTCTTTTCACTCCTCTATTTTCTTTCTCGCTGCTTCTTCGAAATTTTGGTTTCATTATATATACTTGGAAGCAGTTATGAGTGTTCTTGCACTATTAATCCAAGTAAGCACACACTTACAATCTAAATGTTCTAGTCTCATGGAAAGAATTCCTTCTGCCCGGATGATGATCAGATTTCTCTTACTCCATTGCTTGATTCTTTCCTTCATCATTGCATCAGCCAACACTACAAGTGTTACCACAGACCAACAAGCCCTTCTTGCCCTGAAAGCTCATGTAACTGATGATCCAGCCAATTTCTTGGCTAAAAAATTAGAAAATGTTATCAGTAAATTTACGAAGATAATTATTATTACGATTTTTTTAATTCACATATACTCCTCAACCTAGCTATTTGTTATCAATTCTTTTGAGAAATTAAAATAAAAAATCATATTTAATAAATGTGATTTTATTGAGTCTTACTTGATTTCGTGGGTGTCAAGAGTGGAAACAGTATTGGGCTTCCATTTGGTCCTTTTGCACTTGGGCTTGCTTATTGGGCCATTTTACTGTTAACCATGCCGGTGATCTTCATATCGAACAATTGCCCCTTGTACTTTGTGCTTTGGTGCCAATGTGCAAAAGGACACGAACAAATAAAAATTTATCGTCAAGTTGAATTATTACAAGTGCTATCCTATCCACGAATAAGAAATATAATCATGCAGCAGCTTGCTTGTATAATAATTTGTTCATAGAGTTTTTGGGTATCGGCTGGAGTTAATTATGGAGGGTAAAAGTCCATTTAGTTCATATATTTTAAGATTAGTGTCCATTTAGTTCCTATATTTTTAAAAATACCTCGAAACATCCATGCCGTTAAAGTATTGATACCCCTACCGTTACTTTTCATTTTTTTAGCTTACTTTTACAATATTACCCTTTTATAATAATTGTTTTGGACATTAATAAAAAGAAAATAATTAAATTACTAATTTAACCCTAAAAAATAAAAAAAAATTATATTAATTTTTTTGCAAACACCGTTTGCACACTTGGTAGTTTGCATACAATTTTTGACAATTAAAAATTAATATAAATTTTTATTTTTTATTTTTAGGGTTAAATTGGTAATTTAATTATTTTATTTTTATTAATGTCCAAACAAAATTTTTTTATTAAAGGGTAATATTGTAAAAATAAGCCAAAAGAAATAAAAAGTAATGGTAATGGTATCAATACTTTAACGAAAGGGATGTTTGGAGGCATTTTTAAAATATAGGGACTAAATAGATACTAATCTTAAAATACAGGGACCAAATGAGCTTTTACCCAATTATGGATAAGCTTTTATCAGATTTAGAAGCCGGGCCTTTAGATATCGGTTCGTATTATAATTTTAAACTAAAGATGACTTGTTCAAACCCCAACACCAATGTGATTCATATATGTTGCTCACAAACTTATGATTAAAAATCAAATAAAAAAAGATATTTTAAGAAAAAAAAAATCTCTAGTCTCAATCCAAGTAAATATTTTTCCACGTGGAAGGCAGCAAAACAATATCTACAAGTACAACATGAGTCTCCAAGGATTAGGATTCTCTCTTCTTCTTTTTTTTTCTCTCTCCTAAACTCTCCTAGTTTTTCAAATCCAATAAAAAAAAAGTTGGCTTAATTGTAAATAAAATATAAAAAAACTGACTTGATTATCAACATTAAAATTTAAAACTCAATCTTAGCCACTCACTAAACTATGAGAGTTAAAAAAAAAGAAAAAAAAAGAACTAGGAATAGAAAATATCGTTGTTCCTTTTGAAGTCAAGGATCAATAGAGCAAACTTTTGAGAAATGTTAGCACTGATATAGCAGGGGCATTTAGATTTGAACAAACTTTGGTTTCTTGGGTGATTTTGAAGATGAAGAAGAAATAGGCTGCTGATCATTTTCGGAATCCTATAGTAGTAATTCAAAGCCAATGATCTTAATTAAAATTTTAAGAAACAACCATATTAATTAAAATGAGAGATATATATTAAGCTAAAACTAGGATAGTGGGAGCCGTTGATCTTTATACCTCTTCTTGATAATTGAAACACTAAGCCAAAATAACGCTTTAAAGAGCAAAATTTTAGAACCCAAAATTGTTGCATTTGCTCTAAAAGCCTCTCCGGTGACTTGAAGCAAATCCGTATTGATTATTAACCACTCTAGCGGGAAAAACTGTTACATTTTTTCTAGGCATGAAATGGTAGTTTTGTTTAACTCTAAAACATCTTGAGAGTTTTTGTTTATAGAGATGTTTGAATCTTCTTTCTGTACGAAATTTATGTGTAGTGCACTGATTTAAGTTTCTATATTATAGAGTTTGTGGAACTCTAAAATATTTATAATCTTCTTTCAAGTAGCATAAAAAGTGGTGTAGTGGTTGATCTTGATGGTACCCGCTTAGTAAAAGACTGCAAATACTATGGCCAATGTGCTTTTCATTGAATGAAGCGATGCTTTTGAAAAGCACTTCAATATTAGGTGAATGTTGAGTCCATATAAATATATATTATATTGACGGAGATACGGACTTATGTTGAGCTCAAATAAGTTGATTCGGTTTTCGGCGAAGACACCTCCTCGGAAATGTATACTTTCTGGAGTTTGAGGAGCTAACTAACGAACCGAACAATTGAAGAGGTTCCATACCTGCTATGACCATGCCAGGGGTCCCAACCTAACTCAAAGATGTCTTAGTTATGGGTATTAAATGTTTATTTTAAAAATTACTATAATTAAAAAAATTTATACTATTAATTATTTTGGGGTTATTCTAATATTCTCGTTGAGATTCCTCATAATTTTTGTTAATACAATGAATATCTCATTGATTTAATAATTAACTTTTTAGTAGTGCATCTGTGCATGTCACTAAATTCTAAATTAAGATAATTCAAAAGACATCTAGATTATAAGAGAGACCAACGAGGTTACTTTCTTAATTCACTTAGCAACCATATACTTAACTTGAAACTTGAAAGAAAAAATTGGGGTACCTTTTAGCATTTTTTCTCATTGTAAAACCATATGCATATTTTACTTTTACAAGCAAACAATCAAAATTGTTAGTGCAATGATTTGTCTGATAATACCCTTAAAATTGAATTATCCATAGAGTTACTTTTATTCAAATTGTTTTCAGGCTATAATAGTTAAATCATGATGGTCAATGATTTTAAGATTTATTATGAGTGAATTGAAGCAAAGGACACGTTAAAAAAAAATGTTGTAAATATATCACGATCGAATAAATCATGCTATAAAACATTAATGAAAGAAAACTAAGTTGAACAATTATTAATAAGTCGATCGATTGAATCAATTTTTTAATTTCAAATGGTAGCAATAAACAGAAGAAAGTCAAAAACTCAATGGCACGAGATGAATTCAAAGTAAAGTTGAAAAATATACATATATATAGCCTTAAGACAATAAATGGATTCAATGATACAAAATCTGGGATATTTAGTTAATTGCAAAATAGACCTACTTCATATGGTATTTTTAGAGATTATAGAAATTACATGAATATAACAAAACTTCTTTTTTTTTACCCTAATCAATGTGAAATGGAATTAGTAGTGGGATCATCAACTTACATTTTCTGTCTAGACGCTGATTGAGATTGTAATGATGCAATTAAATTTATGGACTAAGATGGATGGAGATTTTATCAACAACAGAAAATGTGTCTGCGTTGTTAATGCGAAGCTGGAAAAAAAAATTAAAAAATTATTTTTTTTCCTTTTTTATTGTTTCCTATTGGGCTAGGTTTAATGATTTGAATATTACTGTGTTGCAAGTTTATTTGATTTGTTGTGATTTTTCTATAAAATAACTTAGAAGTTGGGTGTGCCATTTTACCATTTTTATATTACATCTCTATAAATATTAGGTGAAGAACAAAGTTCTTGCATACAATTTTTTTTAGAATTTTTTTTCCCACTCAAAGAAACATCCTGCATAATCTTTTTCTTACAGTAAATGGAGAAAGTCTCATTTAAACTAACTTTCTTGGTCGTCCTCATGATCGTTGCATTTGGTTAGTCAATGTCCCAAATATCTCTCTCTCTTTGTATATTTTTTTGCTAATTACTAACACATTTCGATTTTTATTTCATTTCTCTATAATCATGAATTATTGATCTCAATTTGCAGGCACCACAATCTTTGAGTTACCAAGTGCTGAAGCCTACACTGGAGGGTTACCAATTCGTTGCACCCAAGATTCTGATTGTGTGAGGAATTGTCCATCTAAAAATGGATTTTGTTGTAAAGATGAAAACAAACAAATCTGTTCTAAAGGTTTTTGTTTTTGTACCCCCACCTAAATCATTATAAGCTGTGATTTATGAGTGTATCACGAGTATAACAAGAAATAAAGTTCTATAACAACTATAATAATAATAAAAATTTAAGTTACAATAGAGGCACTTTCGCATTATTCCTTCATGTCAACAAATAAGTAGTTATTTTGAGGAGTAAATAGGAGACTCAAAAGTAATTTTGAGAAGTTTAAAACTAATTATGGTGTTTGGTGATTTTTTTTTTAAATTTTCTTAGGTGAAAATCACCTAATCCTACACTATATTTTTAGTAAAATTTAATATTGAAAAGTTTGATCTTTCATACGGTTCCACGTATAACCTCATATATATTATATAGACATAAAAATATCCTTTTTTAATTAGAAAATACAATCAATAAATTTATGAAAATAATAATAATAATTTTTTTTAAATTTGCACACACTTCTTGACCACATTTCTCAACCTAGCTATTTTGTTATCAATTTTTTTTTGAAAGTAAAAGAAATAAAATTAATAAATGTGTTTTTAATAAGTCTTGCACTCTTGCTTGAGGAAGATTCCATTTGCTGTGTCTTGTGTGTCAAGAGTAGAAATAATATTGGGCTTCCATTTGGTCCTTTTTCTGTTGGGCTTGGTCATTGGGCCTTCTCATAGTTAATCATGCGGGTGATTTTCGTATCCAGCAATTGCCCCACGTCCTTCGTTGCTTCGGCACCAAGGTGCAAAAGCCAACGAACAAATGAAAAATCATCGTAATTATATATATATTGTTTGAAAAGTTAATTGGTTATCTTTTATTTAAAAGACTAGAATCCACCACACATTCACTAGCCACCTGTATTTTATGCTTTTTCAAAAATTTAAAAGACTAGAATCCACCACACATCAAGGGAAAATGATCCTCTCCTAGGGATTGTCTTGCCATTGAGTACTATATTTATGATAGTACTCATTGTGTTGATCTTGAGATATGAAAAGAGAGGAAAACGAATACCAAAGTCCAAATGATACTAATATGCCACCAGTAGCAACTTGGAGAAAGTTTTCGTACCTAGAACTTTTCGAGCTACAACGGATTTAATTAAAACAATCTACTCGGCAAAGGAGGTTTTGGCTCTATTTACAAGACACGGATTCAAGATGGGATGGAGGTTGTAGTGAAGATTTTTAACTTGCAATATGGAGGAGCATTTAAGAACCTTAATGTTGAATGCAATATGATGAAAAGTATTCACCATCAAAACCTTATCAAAATCATTAGTAGTTGTTCAAATGATGATTTTAAGGCATTGGTATTAGAATACATGCCTCATGGAAATCTGGGTAAGTGTTTGTATACAAGCAACTACATTTTGGATATTTTTCAAAGATTAAACATAATGATAGATGTTGCATCATTTGTGGTATATCTACACACTTTGGTCATTCAACACCTATAATTCATTGTGATTTAAAGTCGAGTAATGTTTTGCTAGACAATAATATGGTTGCTCATTTGAGTGATTTTGGCATGGCAAAGCTCTTACTCAGAGAAGATTAATCATTGACTCAAACACAAACACTTGCCACCACCGAGTTTGTTCTACATTAATTTTTTTATTTCTTTAATACTTTATGATAAGTTATTTATTTTTACAATCTTCATTTGAGCATGCTATTGTTAATTATTTTATCTTACCATGTAATTGTTGAAATCCATAGAGTATGGAAGAGAAGGATAAGCATTCACAAATGGGGATGTTTGCAGCTTTGAGATAATGATAATGGAAACATTCAATGGGAAGAAACCCACAGATGAAATTTTTCATGGAAAAATGACATTAAAGCGTTGGGTTAATGATATGCTACCCAATTCAATTATGGAAGTTGTTGGTGCAAAATTGCTAAGTTCATGTCATTTATCTTCAATTTCGCTATAGAGCGTTCTTGTGGAATCACCAAAGCAGAGAATCAATGCAAAGGAAATTATAACAAGACTCTTAAAAGCGAGAGAATCAACTTGTTGCAATGAATACCGTGACTATAGAAAAAATATAAATAGATTGAACGTTAAAAGCTATAGTCATGAATTTGATTTTAAGACTTATGGTTAACTTTCACATGAACTTGTTTATTGTTTAAAAAAATTTGTGTAATCATGTATAAGTCTCATTAATTTTATGATAGAAAATAATATTAAAATATAAAAAATATGAACTTACTAAATCAAAATTTTGATACTTGAGAGAACTCAAATTAGTTGCGATAGTAAATTGTGGTGGTAATATGATACTAATAACTTATGTATTAAAGTGTATGAAAAAATAAGATATAATTATTTTTTTTGTTAAATTATTAATGTTATAACAGAAATTTTGAAAAATTGTGGTGGGTTATTTTAAGTTACTTTTGAAAAGTAAATCTCAACTTGTTTTTAAAAACTGTAGTAAAATAAAAAAAATTATGAAATAAATAATTCTTACAAAATTTATTAAATATTATTTTTATAAAGAATTATGAAATAAGAAATTTATTAAATTTCTACTTTAATCCCAAATGATACTTAAGTGTCCCACCATATTATGATTAGTCAATGTCTTGCTGTCTTCGCTTTCACTGACTTCTGTCTTCTCTGTCATTGACTTTGCAACACGTAATTTCTGAGTTGGGTTGACTATTGACAAAAATGTTATAACCCATAAAGCAGGCACAATTAACCGATGGGCCACTGATTTCTTCATCTTGGAAGATAATTTTTGCAGCGAGATCGACAAAAACTAATTCAAGTGGAGAGGAATCTATTCAAGCCCCGAAATTTTGTTGGACTTATCGGCACCTGTGAATCCTCGAAGCATCAAACGAAGAGCAAAAACATTTCAACGTTTGTTGTCACGTGGAGAGGAATCTTTTCTCGCTTTAATTTCTCTCCTCTATTTTCTGATTTTTCTCTTTCACGTGGAGAGAAATTTAGGTTTCATCATAAATACTTAGAAGCACTTGCGAGTGTCACTCCATCATAAATACTTAATTAGTCATTACCCGATTGTCTTCTTTTACATTGGCTTTGCAATTCATGACTTTTGAGTCGAGCTAAGGATCGACAAAAATGTTATAACCCATAAAGCACGCATAAACACTATTTAATGGACCGCTAATTTATTCTTCTTGAAAGAGAATACGAAAAATATGAGAGAGAGAATGGGACCGTGCAATTAAATTTAAATTCCAAGTGGGCAGTCCCACTCCCACCATAGCTATCTCTTATGTGTGTCAAATTTAAATTTGAAAATAGGGAAATCTCAGCATGTCTATGTGATAACGTTACGACACTGTTTCATCTAAGTTTTAATTCTCATGACCTCTTTTAATAGATAAGTCTTGGGTGTCAAAATTTTGAAACATTCAACTGTATGATTTTTTATCGAGTAAATGCTTGTTTACTTTTTGTATTTTGATTTAAATACTCATTTAATTTTTATATTTTAAAAAGTACTTCAATATACTAGTATTATTAAATATATTATATTCTTATCGTTACCTTTATAATGCTACCCTATCAACAATATTCTTAATATTAATTAATTTATCAAAAAAATTTAATAGCAAGTTAACTAATTATTAATTACCAAATTAATCAATAAATATCAGTATGAAAGAAATAATATTTTTTGTACTTTAACTCGAAGACTGACAAATTTTTTTGTACTTTAACTAGAATATGACAAATAACTATTTTTAAATAAATTAATATCAACTAACTGAAAGTAATATATAATATCATTACAATAATCTTACTAATAATTGTATACAAAAATTTAATTTATCAAATTAATCCTAAAAGTAAAATATTAACATAAAAATTTCTTTAATTTTTTATTTTTAAAACTAATTTGATGAATTAAATTTTTTTCATTAATATCTCCAAGATTGTTATTGTAAGGTATTACCATTAAAACGAAAATATTAAAGGCTGGAACCTAATATATTTAATAAGAGAAGTATTTTGAAGTATTTTTCAATATATAAAAATTAAATAAACTCCTAAATTAAAATATAAGAACTAAACCATATAAATAAAGCTCTTGCCATTGAACAACTTTTTCATTAAATCCGATGGCTGAATCCCAAAAGTTGAAAGTTTTGATTGGATCCACATAATAAGAAGAGAGTAAAATATCTAGTGATTCGGAGTGGACCTGAAGGAGTGACTTAATGCAACGCGTTCCCCGAAAATTATATTACACATCTGACAAATTAATCTGTATGTATGAATTAACTATTATGTTTTCAAAATTTTCGCAAATAAAAGTAATATAAACATTATGTTTTTTTTTTTTTTTTTGAAAACGAGTTTTCTTTCTTTTGCTCTTGCATTTGCTCTGTATTTCATCATCGTTCAATCTCAATCTCTTGCAAGTTTATTATTAGTTACGAAATTCTGTAGGATTGCATGCACATGACGCCTTTGTAAACATTTATTTTTCTGGAGAAAATTTTAAAAATTTAGTTCTGTCATCATCCCTAATAAAAGTGAAATGAAAATAGTGCTAATTGTAACCCATAAAGCACACATAATTAACAGGCCACTAACTTCTTCTTCTTAAAAGAGAATTATATATTGCTCAAAAGAATTTCCATATTAGCCAATCATAGGTGATAAAAATTTCCAATTTCCACATGAGATATTCATAATTTGGAGGAAAAAAAACCAATTCAAGTTAAAGATCAGAAATGAGTGTCCCTCACAAATACAATTGAAGCCACATATTTCTTCCTTTTTGGTTATATTTTTATTGGCACTTGTAAATCCTTGAATGATCATACCAATAGCAAAAACACTCAAACATCTATTGTTCCATTGAGAACTGTTAAATTCCTTCAATGAATATGAATACTTATATAAAAATAATAATCGGTTTCATTGTCTCTTCTTTCATTGACTTAGGCAATTTGTCGTTAACTTATGACATCCTCATTGACCCGTGAAGAACTTTATTACCCAACGCCAATACTTTGATGAAAGTGACACCACCGGTTTGTAAATTATCTCAAATTCAGAAAAAGCATATAGAAATATAATTTTTTTTCCTAGGAGCATTATATGTACTGTTACTATATATGGAGAATAATTTTTTTTTTTAATGAGTAGAACTATTTTGCGATAAATTAATAGGATGATTATAAAGGAAAACAAAACTTACTGCAATCATCCTAAGTGTCGACCTGAAGGACTTGCTTGACGCAGCGGGTCCGCATAAAATTGTTGCACCTTTCAACAAGTTATGAGCATAGTCTTTTCACTCTATTTTCTTTCTTGCTGCTTCTTCGAAATATCGGTTTCATTATATATACTTGGAAGCAGATATGAGTGTTCTTGCATTATCAATCCAATTAAGCACACACTTACAATCTAAATATTCTAGTCTCATGGAAAGAATTCCTTCTGCCCCGATGATGAACAGATTTCACTTACTCCATTGCTTGATTCTTTCCTTCATCATTGCATCAGCCAACACTACAAGCATTACCACAGACCAACAAGCCCTTCTTGCCCTGAAAGGTCATGTAACTGATGATCCAGCCAATTTCTTGGCTAGAAATTGGAACACAAGTAGCTCTGTCTGTAATTGGACGGGCGTCACTTGTGATGTCCGTACTCGTAGAGTCACAGCCTTGAATATGTCTGGGTTAGCTCTCACTGGCACTATCCCTTCTGAACTTGGGAATCTTTCGTCTCTTCAAACACTTAATCTCAGTTTTAATTGGTTTTCGGGTTCCATTCCCGCCTCTATCTTCAACATGTCTTCTTTACTTTCCATTGATTTTACAAACAATACACTATTTGGCGAACTCCCACCAAAATTTTGCGATCACCTTTCCAATTTGGAATCCTATTTCTTAAAAGTAACATGTTTCATGGCAAGATACCATCTACTTTATCAAGCTGCAAACGGCTGCGAAAGATATCTTTATCGCTCAATGATTTTTCTGGGACCATACCAAAAGAAATTGGCAACGTGACAACGCTTATCGGGTTACATCTTCGAGGGAACAAACTCCAAGGTATGATCAATGAGTTTAATTAATTGATGAAAATTAATAATGTCTCACATTTATTAATCCTGTCAGCCTATAATTATTTAATTCTATTGAGTAAATTTTTTTATCTCTCTTCAGGCAAAAGCTTTTTTATTTCATTTTTTTTCTTCTTGAGTGCCGGTTAATAATAAGTTAAAATAGTTAACGCATATGTTACCCATGGATTTTAGGAGAAATTCCAGAGGAGCTCAGGAATCTTGCAGAATTAGAGGAGTTATGGCTACAAAATAATTTCTTAACTGGAATCATTCCTTCATCAATCTTCAATCTTTCTTCTCTATCGAATTTGGATTTGTCAGTTAATAACTTGACAGGTAGTTTTGGCTAATAATATGCATTTGTGACATCAACATAAAATATTTGACATGAAATCACTGTTTATCTTTATATAATTGGTTATACCATCGCTAACAAATGATTTCTTAAGAGGCATCATTCCTTCTCAACTTGGGAAACCATCTTCACTTCAAACACTTTATCTTAGCTATAAATCCCTCTCCGGTCCAATCCCTTCCTTTATGTCATTTAAGTCTTCTTTACTAGAAAATATTCATTTTGAATATAAAGATATTATTTGCTGAACTCCCAGGTGAACTCCTTGCAAATATTTGCAGCAACCTTCCTCTTTTGCAAATCCTGTTTCTAGACGAAAACAACTTTGACGGCAAAATCCCATCGACTTTATTAAGGTGCAAACATCTACAAACATTGTCTTTGTCGAGCAATGACTTCTCGGAAGACATACCAAAAGAAATCGGCAATTTGACCAAGCTTAAGTATTTACATCTTGACCAAAACAGACTCCAAGGTATGTGTGATTTATATTTATGTCATTCTTTTAGTTATCACTCCGAGTATTTTACCTGGACCACTGTGCTCTCGTTCTTAGGATAGCAGGAAGGTTGATAGAAAAATTAAAAATGTTTATTTGCTCGAAAATCAATTTTGTTTAAGCATTTTAATTGGAAACCTTATAATAAAGTTGACAGTAACTTTGAACCTCTTTGTTAGTATTTAAGCAGAGAATTATAATAGATAAAGGGATTTCAATCCTCTCCTATTCTAATCATTCTTAAATTTTTTATAAGATCATGACACATGTTGTTTATGCCTTTCTAAGTCTATGATTTAATTATTTTTACTTTCCATATTAAAATTAAAACACATTGTTTCATTGCCTAATTAAAAATCTAAGACTAATGGCTCTAAGGTTAACGAATGTCAAACAAGCGTAAACCTTCTATTTATGTTTCTCTTTTCTATTGCATTTTCTTCTATTTCGTGTCACTCAACAAATTTTGATAATCTATCAAGCAGATTAGATGTTTTTCTTTTCTTTCTTGTTTGTTCTCTCTCTCTTTTTTAATTGTCTTTTTAGGGTCTAAAATCAAAGTGGAGAATTAGAAAGATGGAGCAATATTTATATGTGTGTAAAGTTAAATTAATTTCAGACGATTGCAAATAGAAATTGTGTTCAATTGATATTGTCTACTTCAACTGTCAATTGTTATTGCACAATACCAATGACAATAACTTATCCAATTTTAATCTAATTCCGTGACATAAATTCGTAAAAGAATTAAGAATTAATTGGCAATGTTTCTTCGTTGCTCATGTTTATACCAAAAGTTTAAAAGTTAGTGACATAATAAGTAATAGAAAAGAAGAACTCAGAAACAAGCAACAGTTTGTCATAATGTCAGTTAAGTTCGGACGTTTATTTAGGCATGAAAGCAAGCGTTTTGATTTTGAAAAGGAAAGTCTAAACTAGATTAAATCCTAGCCTTGGAGCATGTTTGGTTCTGCTTATCTCGTCATTTGACAAAAACTTTATTTATTTATGTTTTCATAAATTGATTTTTTATCTCTTTTCAGGCAAAAACGTTTTTTAGTTCCTTTTTTTCTTCTTGAGTGTCGGTTAATAAGTTAAAATATTTAACGCATATGTTACTCATGGATTTTAGGAGAAATTCCAGAGGAGCTCGGGAATCTTGCTGAATTAAAGGAGTTATGGCTACAAAATAATTTCTTAACTGGAACCATTCCTTCATAAATCTTCAATCTTTCTTCTCTATCGAATTTGGATTTGTCAGTTAATAACTTGACAGGTAGTCTTTTCTAATAATATGCATTTGTGACATCAACATAAAATATTTGACATGAAATCACTGTTTATCTTTATATAATTGGTTATGCCATCGCTAACAAATGATTTCTTAAGAGGCATCATTCCTTCTCAACTTGGGAAACCATCTTCACTTCAAACACTTTATCTTAGCTATAAATCCCTCTCCGGTCCAATCCCTTCCTTTATGTTATTTAAGTCTTCTTTACTAGAAAATATTCATTTTGAATATAAAGATATTATTTGGTGAACTCCCAGGTGAACTCCCGGCAAATATTTGCAACAACCTTCCTTTTCTGGAACTCCTCTTTCTAGACGAAAACAACTTTTGGGAGCAAATCCAATCGACTTTATCAAGGTGCAAACATCTACGAACATTATCTTTGTCGATCAATGACTTCTCGGGAGACATACCAAAAGAAATCGGCAATTTGACCAAGCTTAAAGTATTTATATCTTGACCAAAACAAACTCCACGGTATGTATGATTTATATTTACGTAATTTTTTTAGTTATCACTCCGAGTGTCTTACCTGGACCACTGTGCGCTCGTTCCTAGAATAGCATGTGTTTGTTTGCAAAATCAATTTTGTTTAAGCATTTTAATTGGAACCCTTATAATAAATGTTGACGGTAACTTTGAATAAGCAGAGAATTATAATAGACAAAGGGATTTGGATCCTCTCATATTCTAATCTTTCTTAAATTTTGTATAAGATAATGACACGTGTTGTTTATGCCTTTCTTAGTCTATGATTTAAATTATTTTAGACTTTCCTTATTAAAATTAAAACACATCGTTTCATTGCCTAATTAAAAATCTAAGACTAACAGCTCTAAGATTAACGAACGTCTAACAAGCATAAACCTTCTATTTCTTTCACTTTGTTAGTTTTTCTCTTTCTCTTTTCTATTGCATTTTCTTCTATTTTGTGAT